>CM033620.1:29567771-29625881 GCA_019453435.1 Rhinogobius similis | reverse complement strand
TAGATAGGCAAGTATGGCACCAAGGGCCCAGGTGAGTGCAACTCCTTTGTTAATTATATGTGAGATATTCACTTTTTCATTTACTTTTTGTTTGTGTTTCAGGGCTCTGGATAGATAGGCAAGTATAGCACCAAGGGCACAGGTGACCCTTTGTTTATTACACAGGGATATTCACTTTGTCATTGAAGTTTTGTCTGTGTTTCAGGGCTCTGGATAAATAGGTAAGTATGGCACCAAGGGCCCAGGTGAGCCTTTGTTTATTACACTTTGTCATTGAAGCTTTGTTTGTGTTTCAGGGCTCTGGGTAAATAGTTAAGCATGGCACCAAGGGCCCAAGTGAATGCTACTTCTTTGTTTATTATATGGTGCTTTTATTTTTGTCATTAACATTTAGTCTCCATTTAAGGGCTCTGGATAGATAGGCAAGTATGGCACCAAGGGCCCAGGTGAGTGCTACTCCTTGGTTAATTACATGGAGATATTCACTTTTTCATTTACTTTTTGTTTGTGTTTCAGGGCTCTGGATAGATAGGCTAGTATGGCACCAAGGGCCCAGGTGAGTGCTACTTCTTTGTTTATTACATGGAGCTTTTCACTTTTGTCATTTAACATTTTGTCTCCTTTTAATGGCTCTGGATAGATAGGCTAGTATGGCACCAAGGGCCCAGGTGAGTGCTACTTCTTTGTTAATTACATGGAGCTTTTCAATTTTTCATTTAGGTTTTGTATCAATTTAAGGGCTCTGGATAGATAGGCAAGTATGGCACCAAGGGCCCAGGTGAGTGCTACTGCTTTGTTTATTACATGGAGCTATTCTTTTTGTCATTAACTTTTTGTATCATTTTAATGGCTCTGGATAGATAGGCTAGTATGGCACCAAGGGCCCAGGTGAGTGCTACTCCTTTGTTAATTACATGGAGATATTCACTTTTTCATTTACATTTTGTTTGTGTTTCAGGGCTCTGGATAGATAGGCAAGTATAGCACCAAGGGCACAGGTGACCCTTTGTTTATTACACAGGGATATTCACTTTGTCATTGAAGTTTTGTCTGTGTTTCAGGGCTCTGGATAGATAGGTAAGTATGGCACCAAGGGCCCAGGTGAGTGCTACTCCTTGGTTAATTACATGGAGATATTCACTTTTTCATTTACTTTTTGTTTGTGTTTCAGGGCTCTGGATAGATAGGCAAGTATTGCACTTAGGGCACAGGTGAGTGCAACTCCTTTGTTAATTATGTGGAGATGTTCACTATTTCATTTACTTTTTGTTTGTTTTTCAGGGCTCTGGATAGATAGGCAAGTATGGCACCAAGGGCCCAGGTGAGTGCTACTTCTTTGTTTATTTAGTGGAGCTTTTCATTTTGTCATTAACATTTTGTCTCCATTTCAGGGCTCTGGATAGATAGGCAAGTATGGCACCAAGTGCCCAGGTGAGTGCTACTCCTTGGTTAATTACATGGAGATATTCACTTTTTCATTTACTTTTTGTTTGTGTTTCAGGGCTCTGGATAGATACGTAAGTATGGCACCAAGGGCCCAAGTGAGTGCTACTTCTTTGTTTATTACATGGAGCTTTTCGTTTTGTCATTAACGTTTTGTCTCCATTTAAGGGCTCTGGATAGATAGGCAAGTATGGCACCACGGGCCCAGGTGAGTGCAACTCCTTTGTTAAATATGTGGAGATGTTCACTATTTCATTTACTTTTTGTTTGTTTTTCAGGGCTCTGGATAGATAGGCAAGTATGGCACCAAGTGCCCAGGTGAGTGCAACTCCTTTGTTAATTATGTGGAGATGTTCACTATTTCATTTACTTTTTGTTTGTTTTTCAGGGCTCTGGGTAAATAGTTAAGCATGGCACCAAGGGCCCAAGTGAATGCTACTTCTTTGTTTATTATATGGAGCTTTTTGTTTTGTCATTAACATTTAGTCTCCATTTAAGGGCTCTGGATAGATAGGCAAGTATGGCACCAAGGGCCCAGGTGAGTGCTACTCCTTGGTTAATTACATGGAGATATTCACTTTTTCATTTACTTTTTGTTTGTGTTTCATGGCTCTGGATAGATAGGCTAGTATGGCACCAAGGGCCCAGGTGAGTGCTACTTCTTTGTTTATTACATGGAGCTTTTCGTTTTGTCATTAAGGTTTTGTCTCCATTTAAGGGCTCTGGATAGATAGGCAAGTATGGCACCAAGGGCCCAGGTGAGTGCTACTCCTTGGTTAATTACATGGAGATATTCACTTTTTCATTTACTTTTTGTTTGTGTTTCAGGGCTCTGGATAGATACGTAAGTATGGCACCAAGGGCCCAGGTGAGTGCAACTCCATTGTTAATTATGTGAAGATGTTCACTTTTTCATTTACTTTTTGTTTGTGTTTCAGGGCTCTGGATAGATAGGCAAGTATAGCACCAAGGGCACAGGTGACCCTTTGTTTATTACACAGGGATATTCACTTTGTCATTGAAGTTTTGTCTGTGTTTCAGGGCTCTGGATAGATAGGTAAGTATGGCACCAAGGGCCCAGGTGAGCCTTTGTTTATTACACTTTGTCATTGAAGCTTTGTTTGTGTTTCAGGGCTCTGGGTAAATATTTAAGTATGGCACCAAGGGCCCAAGTGAGTGCTACTTCTTTGTTTATTACATGGAGCTTTTCGTTTTGTCATTAACGTTTTGTCTCCATTTCAGGGCTCTGGATAGATAGGCAAGTATGGCACCAAGGGCCCAGGTGAGTGCTACTCCTTGGTTAATTACATGGAGATATTCACTTTTTCATTTACTTTTTGTTTGTGTTTCAGGGCTCTGGATAGATAGGCAAGTATGGCACCAAGGGCCCAGGTGAGTGCAACTCCATTGTTAATTATGTGGAGATGTTCACTTTTTCATTTACTTTTTGTTTGTGTTTCAGGGCTCTGGATAGATAGGCAAGTATGGCACCAAGGGCCCAGGTGAGTGCTACTCCTTGGTTAATTACATGGAGATATTCACTTTTTCATTTACTTTTTGTTTGTGTTTCAGGGCTCTGGATAGATAGGCAAGTATTGCACTTAGGGCACAGGTGAGTGCAACTCCTTTGTTAATTATGTGGAGATGTTCACTATTTCATTTACTTTTTGTTTGTTTTTCAGGGCTCTGGATAGATAGGCAAGTATGGCACCAAGGGCCCAGGTGAGTGCTACTTCGTTGTTTATTTAGTGGAGCTTTTCATTTTGTCATTAACATTTTGTCTCCATTTCAGGGCTCTGGATAGATAGGCAAGTATGGCACCAAGTGCCCAGGTGAGTGCTACTCCTTGGTTAATTACATGGAGATATTCACTTTTTCATTTACTTTTTGTTTGTGTTTCAGGGCTCTGGATAGATAGGCAAGTATGGCACCAAGGGCCCAAGTGAGTGCTACTTCTTTGTTTATTACATGGAGCTTTTCTATTTGTCATTAACGTTTTGTCTCCATTTCAGGGCTCTGGATAGATAGGCAAGTATGGCACCAAGGGCCCAGGTGAGTGCAACTCCTTTGTTAAATATGTGGAGATATTCACTTTTTCATTTACTTTTTGTTTGTGTTTCAGGGCTCTGGATAGATAGGCAAGTATGGCACCAAGGGCCCAGGTGAGTGCTACTCCTTTGTTAATTACATATGTGGAGATATTCACTTTTTCATTTACTTTTTGTTTGTGTTTCAGGGCTCTGGATAGATACATAAGTATGGCACCAAGGGCCCAGGTGAGTGCAACTCCATTGTTAATTATGTGGAGATGTTCACTTTTTCATTTACTTTTTGTTTGTGTTTCAGGGCTCTGGATAGATACGTAAGTATGGCACCAAGGGCCCAGGTGAGTGCTACTTCTTTGTTTATTACACAGGAGATATTCACTTTTTCATTTACTTTTTGTTTGTGTTTCAGGGCTCTGGATAGATACGTAAGTATGGCACCAAGGGCCCAGGTGAGTGCTACTCCTTGGTTAATTACATGGAGATATTCACTTTTTCATTTACTTTTTGTTTGTGTTTCAGGGCTCTGGATAGATAGGCAAGTATAGCACCAAGGGCACAGGTGAGTGCAACTCCATTGTTAATTATGTGAAGATGTTCACTTTTTCATTTACTTTTTGTTTGTGTTTCAGGGCTCTGGATAGATAGGCAAGTATGGCACCAAGGGCCCAGGTGAGTGCTACTTCGTTGTTTATTTAGTGGAGCTTTTCACTTTTTCATTAACATTTTGTCTGTGTTTCAGGGCTCTGGATAGATAGGCAAGTATGGCACCAAGGGCCCAGGTGAGTGCTACTTCTTTGTTTATTACATGGAGCTTTTCACTTTTGTCATTTACTTTTTGTTTGTCCATTTCAGGGCTCTGGATAGATAGGACAAGTATGGCACCAAGGGCCCAGGTGAGTGCTACTCTTTGGTTAATTACATGGAGATATTCACTTTTTCATTTACTTTTTGTTTGTTTTTCAGGGCTCTGGATAGATAGGCAAGTATGGCACCAAGTGCCCAGGTGAGTGCAACTCCTTTGTTAATTATGTGGAGATGTTCACTATTTCATTTACTTTTTGTTTGTGTTTCAGGGCTCTGGATAGATAGGCAAGTATGGCACCAAGGGCCCAGGTGAGTGCAACTCCATTGTTAATTTAGTGGAGATATTCACTTTGTCATTTACATTTTGTTTGTTTTTCAGGGCTCTGGATAGATAGTCAAGTATTGCACCAAGGGCACAGGTGACTCCTTTGTTTATTACACAGGAGATATTCACTTTGTCATTGAAGTTTTGTCTGTGTTTCAGGGCTCTGGATAGATAGGCAAGTATGGCACCAAGGGCCCAGGTGAGTGCTACTTCTTTGTTTATTACATGGAGCTTTTCATTTTGTCATTAACATTTTGTCTCCATTTCAGGGCTCTGGATAGATAGGCAAGTATGGCACCAAGTGCCCAGGTGAGTGCTACTCCTTGGTTAATTACATGGAGATATTCACTTTTTCATTTACTTTTTGTTTGTGTTTCAGGGCTCTGGATAGATAGGTAAGTATGGCACCAAGGGCCCAAGTGAGTGCTACTTCTTTGTTTATTACATGGAGCTTTTCGTTTTGTCATTAACGTTTTGTCTCCATTTAAGGGCTCTGGATAGATAGGCAAGTATGGCACCAAGGGCCCAGGTGAGTGCAACTCCTTTGTTAAATATGTGGAGATATTCACTTTTTCATTTACTTTTTGTTTGTGTTTCAGGGCTCTGGATAGATAGGCAAGTATGGCACCAAGGGCCCAGGTGAGTGCAACTCCATTGTTAATTATGTGGAGATGTTCACTTTTTCATTTACTTTTTGTTTGTGTTTCAGGGCTCTGGATAGATAGGCAAGTATAGCACCAAGGGCACAGGTGACCCTTTGTTTATTACACAGGGATATTCACTTTGTCATTGAAGTTTTGTCTGTGTTTCAGGGCTCTGGATAGATAGGTAAGTATGGCACCAAGGGCCCAGGTGAGTGCTACTCCTTGGTTAATTACATGGAGATATTCACTTTGTCATTTAAGCTTTGTTTGTGTTTCAGGGCTCTGGGTACATATTTAAGTATGGCACCAAGGGCCCAGGTGAGTGCAACTCCATTGTTAATTACATGGAGATATTCACTTTTTCATTTACTTTTTGTTTGTGTTTCAGGGCTCTGGATAGATAGGCAAGTATGGCACCAAGGGCCCAGGTGAGTGCTACTCTTCTTGGTTAATTACATTGTGATATTCACTTTTGTCATTTAAGTTTTGTCTGTGTTTCAGGGCTCTGGATAGATAGGCAAGTATGGCACCAAGGGCCCAGGTGAGTGCTACTCCTTGGTTAATTACATGGAGATATTCACTTTTTCATTTACTTTTTTTTGTTTTTCAGGGCTCTGGATAGATAGGCAAGTATGGCACCAAGTGCCCAGGTGAGTGCAACTCCTTTGTTAATTATGTGGAGATGTTCACTATTTCATTTACTTTTTGTTTGTTTTTCAGGGCTCTGGATAGATAGGCAAGTATGGCACCAAGGGCCCAGGTGAGTGCAACTCCTTTGTTAATTACATGGAGATATTCACTTTTTCATTTACTTTTTGTTTGTGTTTCAGGGCTCTGGATAGATAGGCAAGTATGGCACCAAGGGCCCAGGTGAGTGCTACTCCTTTGTTAATTATGTGGAGATTTTCAATATTTCATTAACATTTTGTATCAATTTCAGGGCTCTGGATAGATAGGCAAGTATGGCACCAAGTGCCCAGGTGAGTGCTACTCCTTGGTTAATTACATGGAGATATTCACTTTTTCATTTACTTTTTGTTTGTGTTTCAGGGCTCTGGATAGATAGGCAAGTATGGCACCAAGGGCCCAGGTGAGTGCTACTTCTTTGTTTATTACATGGAGCTTTTCGTTTTGTCATTAACGTTTTGTCTCCATTTAAGGGCTCTGGATAGATAGGCAAGTATGGCACCAAGGGCCCAGGTGAGTGCAACTCCTTTGTTAATTACATGGAGATATTCACTTTTTCATTTACTTTTTGTTTGTTTTTCAGGGCTCTGGATAGATAGGCAAGTATGGCACCAAGGGCCCAGGTGAGTGCTACTCCTTTGTTAAATATGTGGAGATATTCACTTTTTCATTTACTTTTTGTTTGTGTTTCAGGGCTCTGGGTAAATATTTAAGTATGGCACCAAGGGCCCAAGTGAGTGCTACTTCTTTGTTTATTACATGGAGCTTTTCGTTTTGTCATTAACGTTTTGTCTCCATTTCAGGGCTCTGGATAGATAGACAAGTATGGCACCAAGGGCCCAGGTGAGTGCTACTCCTTGGTTAATTACATGGAGATATTCACTTTTTCATTTACTTTTTGTTTGTGTTTCAGGGCTCTGGATAGATACGTAAGTATGGCACCAAGGGCCCAGGTGAGTGCAACTCCATTGTTAATTATGTGGAGATGTTCACTTTTTCATTTACTTTTTGTTTGTGTTTCAGGGCTCTGGATAGATAGGCAAGTATAGCACCAAGGGCACAGGTGAGTGCTACTCCTTGGTTAATTACATGGAGATATTCACTTTTTCATTTTCTTTTTGTTTGTGTTTCAGGGCTCTGGATAGATAGGCAAGTATTGCACTTAGGGCACAGGTGAGTGCAACTCCTTTGTTAATTATGTGGAGATGTTCACTATTTCATTTACTTTTTGTTTGTGTTTCAGGGCTCTGGATAGATACGTAAGTATAGCACCAAGGGCACAGGTGACCCTTTGTTTATTACACAGGGATATTCACTTTGTCATTGAAGTTTTGTCTGTGTTTCAGGGCTCTGGATAGATAGGTAAGTATGGCACCAAGGGCCCAAGTGAGTGCTACTTCTTTGTTTATTACATGGAGCTTTTCGTTTTGTCATTAACGTTTTGTCTCCATTTCAGGGCTCTGGATAGATAGGCAAGTATGGCACCAAGTGCCCAGGTGAGTGCTACTCCTTGGTTAATTACATGGAGATATTCACTTTTTCATTTACTTTTTGTTTGTGTTTCAGGGCTCTGGATAGATACGTAAGTATGGCACCAAGGGCCCAAGTGAGTGCTACTTCTTTGTTTATTACATGGAGCTTTTCGTTTTGTCATTAACGTTTTGTCTCCATTTAAGGGCTCTGGATAGATAGGCAAGTATGGCACCACGGGCCCAGGTGAGTGCAACTCCTTTGTTAAATATGTGGAGATATTCACTTTTTCATTTACTTTTTGTTTGTGTTTCAGGGCTCTGGATAGATAGGCAAGTATTGCACTTAGGGCCCAGGTGAGTGCTACTCCTTTGTTAAATATGTGGAGATATTCACTTTTTCATTTACTTTTTGTTTGTGTTTCAGGGCTCTGGATAGATACATAAGTATGGCACCAAGGGCCCAGGTGAGTGCAACTCCATTGTTAATTATGTGGAGATGTTCACTTTTTCATTTACTTTTTGTTTGTGTTTCAGGGCTCTGGATAGATACGTAAGTATAGCACCAAGGGCCCAGGTGAGCCTTTGTTTATTACACTTTGTCATTGAAGCTTTGTTTGTGTTTCAGGGCTCTGGGTAAATAGTTAAGCATGGCACCAAGGGCCCAAGTGAATGCTACTTCTTTGTTTATTATATGGAGCTTTTTGTTTTGTCATTAACATTTAGTCTCCATTTAAGGGCTCTGGATAGATAGGCAAGTATGGCACCAAGGGCCCAGGTGAGTGCTACTCCTTGGTTAATTACATGGAGATATTCACTTTTTCATTTACTTTTTGTTTGTGTTTCATGGCTCTGGATAGATAGGCTAGTATGGCACCAAGGGCCCAGGTGAGTGCTACTTCTTTGTTTATTACATGGAGCTTTTCGTTTTGTCATTAAGGTTTTGTCTCCATTTAAGGGCTCTGGATAGATAGGCAAGTATGGCACCAAGGGCCCAGGTGAGTGCTACTCCTTGGTTAATTACATGGAGATATTCACTTTTTCATTTACTTTTTGTTTGTGTTTCAGGGCTCTGGATAGATACGTAAGTATGGCACCAAGGGCCCAGGTGAGTGCAACTCCATTGTTAATTATGTGAAGATGTTCACTTTTTCATTTACTTTTTGTTTGTGTTTCAGGGCTCTGGATAGATAGGCAAGTATAGCACCAAGGGCACAGGTGACCCTTTGTTTATTACACAGGGATATTCACTTTGTCATTGAAGTTTTGTCTGTGTTTCAGGGCTCTGGATAGATAGGTAAGTATGGCACCAAGGGCCCAGCTGAGCCTTTGTTTATTACACTTTGTCATTGAAGCTTTGTTTGTGTTTCAGGGCTCTGGGTAAATATTTAAGTATGGCACCAAGGGCCCAAGTGAGTGCTACTTCTTTGTTTATTACATCGAGCTTTTCGTTTTGTCATTAACGTTTTGTCTCCATTTCAGGGCTCTGGATAGATAGACAAGTATGGCACCAAGGGCCCAGGTGAGTGCTACTCCTTGGTTAATTACATGGAGATATTCACTTTTTCATTTACTTTTTGTTTGTGTTTCAGGGCTCTGGATAGATACGTAAGTATGGCACCAAGGGCCCAGGTGAGTGCAACTCCATTGTTAATTATGTGGAGATGTTCACTTTTTCATTTACTTTTTGTTTGTGTTTCAGGGCTCTGGATAGATAGGCAAGTATAGCACCAAGGGCACAGGTGACCCTTTGTTTATTACACAGGGATATTCACTTTGTCATTGAAGTTTTGTCTGTGTTTCAGGGCTCTGGATAGATAGGTAAGTATGGCACGAAGGGCCCAGTTGAGTGCTACTCCTTGGTTAATTACATGGAGATATTCACTTTTTCATTTTCTTTTTGTTTGTGTTTCAGGGCTCTGGATAGATAGGCAAGTATTGCACTTAGGGCACAGGTGAGTGCAACTCCTTTGTTAATTATGTGGAGATGTTCACTATTTCATTTACTTTTTGTTTGTTTTTCAGGGCTCTGGATAGATAGGCAAGTATGGCACCAAGGGCCCAGGTGAGTGCTACTTCGTTGTTTATTTAGTGGAGCTTTTCATTTTGTCATTAACATTTTGTCTCCATTTCAGGGCTCTGGATAGATAGGCAAGTATGGCACCAAGTGCCCAGGTGAGTGCTACTCCTTGGTTAATTACATGGAGATATTCACTTTTTCATTTACTTTTTGTTTGTGTTTCAGGGCTCTGGATAGATACGTAAGTATGGCACCAAGGGCCCAAGTGAGTGCTACTTCTTTGTTTATTACATGGAGCTTTTCGTTTTGTCATTAACGTTTTGTCTCCATTTAAGGGCTCTGGATAGATAGGCAAGTATGGCACCACGGGCCCAGGTGAGTGCAACTCCTTTGTTAAATATGTGGAGATATTCACTTTTTCATTTACTTTTTGTTTGTGTTTCAGGGCTCTGGATAGATAGGCAAGTATTGCACTTAGGGCCCAGGTGAGTGCTACTCCTTTGTTAAATATGTGGAGATATTCACTTTTTCATTTACTTTTTGTTTGTGTTTCAGGGCTCTGGATAGATAGGCAAGTATGGCACCAAGGGCCCAGGTGAGTGCAACTCCATTGTTAATTATGTGGAGATGTTCACTTTTTCATTTACTTTTTGTTTGTGTTTCAGGGCTCTGGATAGATACGTAAGTATAGCACCAAGGGCACAGGTGACCCTTTGTTTATTACACAGGGATATTCACTTTGTCATTGAAGTTTTGTCTCCTTTTCAGGGCTCTGGATAGATAGGCAAGTATGGCACCAAGGGCCCAGGTGAGTGCAACTCCTTTGTTAATTACATGGAGATATTCACTTTTTCATTTACTTTTTGTTTGTGTTTCAGGGCTCTGGATAGATAGGCAAGTATAGCACCAAGGGCACAGGTGATCCTTTGTTTATTACACAGGGATATTCACTTTGTCATTGAAGTTTTGTCTGTGTTTCAGGGCTCTGGATAAATAGGTAAGTATGGCACCAAGGGCCCAGGTGAGCCTTTGTTTATTACACTTTGTCATTGAAGCTTTGTTTGTGTTTCAGGGCTCTGGGTAAATAGTTAAGCATGGCACCAAGGGCCCAAGTGAATGCTACTTCTTTGTTTATTATATGGAGCTTTTTGTTTTGTCATTAACATTTAGTCTCCATTTAAGGGCTCTGGATAGATAGGCAAGTATGGCACCAAGGGCCCAGGTGAGTGCTACTCCTTGGTTAATTACATGGAGATATTCACTTTTTCATTTACTTTTTGTTTGTGTTTCATGGCTCTGGATAGATAGGCTAGTATGGCACCAAGGGCCCAGGTGAGTGCTACTCCTTGGTTAATTACATGGAGATATGCGATTTTTCATTAAGGTTTTGTCTCCATTTAAGGGCTCTGGATAGATAGGCAAGTATGGCACCAAGGGCCCAGGTGAGTGCAACTCCATTGTTAATTATGTGAAGATGTTCACTTTTTCATTTACTTTTTGTTTGTGTTTCAGGGCTCTGGATAGATAGGCAAGTATAGCACCAAGGGCACAGGTGACCCTTTGTTTATTACACAGGGATATTCACTTTGTCATTGAAGTTTTGTCTGTGTTTCAGGGCTCTGGATAGATAGGCAAGTATGGCACCAAGGGCCCAGGTGAGTGCTACTCCTTGGTTAATTACATGGAGATATTCACTTTTTCATTTACTTTTTGTTTGTGTTTCATGGCTCTGGATATATAGGCAAGTATGGCACCAAGGGCCCAGGTGAGTGCTACTTCTTTGTTTATTTAGTGGAGCTTTTCATTTTGTCATTAACATTTTGTCTCCATTTCAGGGCTCTGGATAGATCGGCAAGTATGGCACCAAGGGACCAGGTGAGTGCAACTCCTTTGTTAATTATGTGGAGATATTCACTTTTTCATCTTCTTTTTGTTTGTGTTTCAGGGCTCTGGATAGATAGGCAAGTATTGCACTTAGGGCACAGGTGAGTGCAACTCCTTTGTTAATTATGTGGAGATATTTACTTTTTGTTTGTGTTTCAGGGCTCTGGATAGGTACATAAGTATGGCACGAAGGGCCCAGGTGAGTGCTACTCCTTTGTTTATTACGTGGAGCTTTCCACTTAGTCATTGAAGTTTGTTTCAGGGTTTTTTCGTCGTCGGTGGATCCTTTGGATGTAAACAAGGATTGAAGAGTAGGTGTCCATGGTCTAGCTGTGCAGGGGATCGAAGACTCCCCAATAATTATGAAGTCCTATTAAGAATAAGGTGCTAACCTGGATCACAGAGGCTAAAACATGAAAAAGGTTCTCATCAAGGTCCATTAGGGCAAACAAATCGTTAAAAGACAAAATATAAAGGCCCAAGGCACTTTTCATCAGAGCGTTCTGTGTGTGTCTAAACTCACATAACAACACTGCCACCTACTGATTATCTCCCTGAATCATCAAACACATGGTTGAAGATTAAAAACGAAGAATTTAAAGATTAAACCAAGGGTAAATAATGTATAATAATAATAAATAATAATTGTGTTTTTACAATATGGTCTTTCTTTTCAGCTTTGTTAACATTGCCATGTTGAAATGAAAATTGATGGAATGTCTACATTTAGAAGTTCTGTGTTGCTCCACATAAACTGAAATCTCACAACAACCCAGTTTACAGCTCAAGGTAACATTATTATGTTCATTAATAACACATACCTGAATAATCAAAGACATGTCAAGAACTTTGCATACAATGTAAATACTTCACGTGTTCATACAGCTGTGGTCATGAAAGTAGGTATTTTCATGTGTAAACTAAAGGATAATTAAAATTAAAACTTACAAAATAAATATCTTGATAAAAATACAACAAATGCAAATTGTTTTAGGTTTGTGGCAATATTCACCACAAGTCAGTTTATTTTAGTTAAGCATTAGGTTTGAGACACAAACACTTACTTTTATAAACACAGTTACATCCTCCGATGTTCTCTGAAGTATTTGTATCCTAAGTAATTTTCATTGTCATTGATTATCCATATAGCTCTAATCTACTGCGTGATCTTTAATTATTTATTTATTCATAGCAAAACTCCGCTGATTCCTCATATGGTTATAATGAAAGCAGAAACTGAGTCCCACATTTTTGAGTCAACTGGAACTCAAAGGGCTCAAAGATCCCAATGCGCTGGAGACTTTATATATTTACTTATTATGTATGTTTGCAGTGAGATCAACACCTTTCAACATCTTATTGAGAGAGAAATGGGACTGACTTGTGTGTTCCCTGCTTGATATGTTATCAAAGCTTCTCGGAGCCCGCACCAAAATGACCAAAAAGTTAAAATGGTACATTGAAATAACAATAAAATAAAAACATTTAAATATGTTCTGATCAAACTGAAACTTTTTTTGTGCTCAGCTTTCTGCGATGAGAATTGCAGACAAAACTCACAGACACATCGAAAATGCAGGAGGAAACAAACTGGGGAAAAAATGAGAATTGTGGCTTTTATCTTCAGCAAATATGAGTACTAGACATATTCATTGAGGATTTTCTTATGATAGAGTGGAGGGTGTCAAATGAATATAAAACAAAAAGTAATTGTGTGAAGAAGTAGTTAATAGTGTGACATTTTGGGCTAAACAGAATTTTAATGAATGTATGTTGTTAGTGATTAATAATATGCCTGGCCTTTTAATTGAAAGCCATTCCCCTGTCAGTAGATGCATATGGTTTTGAGCAGAGTTCAGACTTATGAGGAAAAAAATTGACTATTTGACAGTACTTTTTTTGGTCATATTGGCCAGCCTTACTTACTAAAGCAGGGGTGTCTTTTTTCCATTGAGGGTCACTTATTGAAATATAGACCAAGTGGAGGGCCACAAATCAATTGTGAAACGTTCAAAAAAGTTGCATTTATCTTATATTTTCAGTGCCACCACACCTAAATTAAATCTCAGCACTTTAATATCAGGCACGCACCAAATGTTATAATTATCAAAAATCAGAAATTTGCTGTAAAAAGTACTTTTCAAGAAAACATGGGCTAATTCACCAGGCCAAGAAAAGTTGGTCGGAGGGCCACATTTGGCCCCTAGGCCATAGTTTGAACATGTCTTAAAGCTATGACTAAAGGGTGTAACTGATGCATTGTTAGAGCCCATGTGTTTTTCTGGTTTCTTGTATCTCTTCATTAACAGTGATAGACTTGGTTGTTGATCTACTCCTGCTTCTGTATAATTCATGTGTTCACTCAGGTCTGCGGTTCTGGACATCACCTGTTTGGACACTCGCTCTCCATTTTCACCAAGGCACTTTTTCTATCAGTAATGGGTTTTTTTCTGTCAAAACAGTGGGATTAAAAAATGCAAGCATATAGAAGAATGAAACAGGGTTGAACTAATTCAAGGATAATATCATCACTAAACCACCAATGTAGGACAAAAGGGAGAATCCTTAAAAACATTATTTTTTGTGCCTATTTTTTGTGTATTTAAATGAGTTACTGTATATTTACCACAGGCTAACTACAGAGGACACCAATAGACTCTACTCAGTGAGATTGTGTACCAGCTGCTTGGCACGACCACATTCTGTTAACAAGAATTTGATCGAGTGAAGGCACTCTTGGACAGTGCCTTCACTCGATACATAACCCAAACTGCCAGTGAGTAGTAATGATAGAGCAGTGGCAACAGCTGTGGAGGGGCCCCTGGGTGCTGTCTGAGGGCCTCTGACTCCACAGTGTTGTCCTGGACAGACACCCAACACCAGTCTGAAACGGCACCCCTCCGTCCACTCCATGTGTAATTATAGAGCCACATACCCAACTTGATATACTTCCTCCTTTCCCTGATGATTAGACCAAGAACTTCACCCATTAAATAGTGGTAGGTGTAATTTTTCTGAAGGAGGGTACACCACCGGCTTGTTTCCATAGAAATTACTATTGCCTATAGCCCTAGAATGTTGTATGATATGGCATTAAACTTATCCAATTTGCATTTGTTTTGTTGCTCAAACATCCCTGGGAAAAAAAACCTTTTCTGTGCATTCTCTGTAGGTTTGCCTCTCCACAGATCTGATCTGTTACTTGGCCTAATGGTGTCGCCTGCTTATCTTCATGAGAAATTATGTGTAATGTCATACTATGGAACGTTCCAAACAACACAATATATCTGCTTTTGCTGTCTTGTCATATATTTAACACTTTAACTTGTCTTCTGCATTTCAGGTTCACAGAGAATGCTGTTATTAGGTCTTTGGTGCCCGGTCACATCAAATAATGGTGAGTTAAGCCTTTTGAATAGACAAAGTATGTATATCTTGAAGGATCTTGTGAACATGATGCTAACAGATGTTATTTAAGTGGAAAGTCAAATTGTAATCGTGTTAAAAATGTATCAAATCTGTTGGATGTTTGAATAAAGTAGAGACCAAACATTATTGTATTTCTCAGTTTTTTTTATTTTGGAATTGGAATAGCTCATTTTGAAACTCTTTGTCTTTTTACATGGACATGAAATCCTGGAAGATATTGCCGCTGAAATTTTCATTGGTCATAAAGAGCCTCTTGCATATATTTAATGTGTGCAGAAATATCTACCACTGCTGCAGTACATTCAACATTGCCTAGTAAATTAAGACTTGAATGTTATAATGAAACGCTGTCAGACGTACCATTCTCCATCATCAGCACTTTGGTTTGCATTTTTACATCACAAAAGGACAAAAAAAAAAAAAAAAAAAAAAAAAAAACAACATGTACAGCTGCATAAATATAAAAGTCATGTTTAATGGCTAAAACATTCACAGAGTAAGACACTGCGAGGAATCCAACTAAGGAAGAGCTAGCACCGGAGAGGAGGTGGCTAACCAGATGTACGCAAGGCAGAAGAATCATTTAAAATAGCACAAAAAGATTAAAACAAAAATGAGAAAGTTGTTCCCTGGAGTGTAGCCTGTTCAGATCGGAGAACAGTGTAGTGTGCGTTAGGGTCACTCAAAACTTACAATGTATACAGTGACACATATAAATGAGGGAATTAAAAAAAAAAAAAAAGGAAGGTGAGGCGATTTAAAAGTGATGGAATGACACTTGTCCCATGGCTTCAAGAATCATTTATCTAAAATCAAAGACTTTTTTTTTAAATTCAGAACTTGTGCTGGCTTTATTTCCCACACCATTACTTAATGATAATTTTCTAAATAAAAAAAAAAGGTCCCAAAAAAAAAAAAAAAAAAGGCAAAAGTCAAGCATCTAGGTCATCTCAAATCACAGTCCTTCATTTTCAACCAAAGCCATCAATTACACATCTCTGACAACCACATTAAAATTTGTTCTTTAAGTTTTGAAAGAAGATGAAAGAAAGAAGTTTTTCTGCCTTCAAGTGGTCCTCTGAAACTCTGATTTAATGTCTAACTATAAGCATTTAAGTAAAGGGAGAGGTCAGGATACATACAGGTGCCTAAGGGTGGAGTGATTTTTTTCATTAAACAGTGTAAATAAATAATTCAATAAATAATTACCGAACAACTGGACAGTCTTGTCTCATTCCCCTCAAAGAAACACAGAGGACCACGTGAATGCAGCTTTACTAAAATGCCTATCGCTATTTGGAAGCATCCGGAATGGACAAGCTAGAGTTATAAGCTAAAGATTTCTCAGTGATTGACTTAGCCGCTACAGCTACTACCTCCCTTTAATGATTTCTGTTATAATTAGAATTTTCCCACTGCTAGTGTCCGGGTCATAGGCCGTTGATCTGGAACTTGATCTCGAAGCGGCCCTGGTAACGGTCCTTGTCATTGTAGCTGATGTTCTCTCCGAAAACCTTGCACTCAACACGCACCTCGGTGTTCATGGTCAGGTTTGTGAACTGAAGGGCCACCAGAGGCTGCAGGTACTGGGGGTGCAGCAGCTTGCCGTAGTAGGGGTAGTACTGCAGAGGGAAGCCCCCGCCGATGCCATGGTACTTGATCTCACCCACTTTACCGACGTCCTCCTCTTTCTATTGGGGTACACACAGGGGAAGGCCAAGGGTAAGTACTTTCCAGTAAATAACAGTTTTTTTCTTGTATGATGCTATAGAGATTGTTCTCAACATGACCAACATGGCCTTAATCATGTAACTAGACACAGCAATTGTATCCAGATTGTATGAGTAAAAAAACAAATTCAATTTCAGTTTAGTACAGTTTATCCTTAGCACCATTGAGCATTAATATTTTCGTTTAAATATAATCTGCTGAACTTGTGTGTTGGTGATTTGGTGCAAACATAACTGAGCAATATTAAAATGAAAACAAAGAATATAAAAAGGCATAGATAAAATGTTTTAAAAATGCATAATTGCACATGCAATTTGGCAGTTAGAATGGTGGTATTTATTTATTCATTTCAGTTAATCTGGGTGGCATCTAGACACCTTCATCAAAGTATAACAACCAAATACCCTTAGTACCTTGCTTGTGCAGTAAAGGGGCATCACATTGGGCTGCACTTTGGGTTGGGCCTCCGCCGGGATGCTCTCATTAGACACTGGAGGCTGAAATTACACAGAAAGTACACAGAATTAATTCACTAGTTCTTGAAAGCGGTACACTGACAGACAGATTGACAGGCCATTCTTTCCACTGCCCCGTCCCTCGTCTCCTCTCTCTCCAGGTGACATGTTCGTCAGAGGTAACAAGAGTGCAGCGGACACCCAGGAACCGACCAAACAACAGATCAACTTACCCACACACGTGTCGCCTTCACTTGCCTCCTTTATGACGTCTAACTACTGCTGAAATGATCTGTCTGAATAGTAGTGGGTCTTACACCTCCATTTTCATGCTTTGGGAATGTTTGCATTAAGGGCAATACTTTAACACGACCACTAGATGGAGTCATAAACCACTGCACAATCAATTTGACAATCAAGCCACTTTCAGTCTCTCCATGTTCCTTGTTATACACTTGATAACGGCTGTTGTTGCTTTGCTTTCCCAGCAGACCACCCATGCTCAGCTGTATGATGCACTCGTCAGGATGCTTACTCGGGGCCTGAAGCTGACGATCCTGTTGAGCTTGACGATGATGCAGGGTTTGCCCTCCTGGAAGCCAAAGGTGCGGTCCTCAATCCCAGAGCAGGGTCCCAGCAGAGCGCGGGGGAATTTACAGGCCCTGCGGCTGCCCACATCGCTCTCCAGGTCTCCTCTGTGCTTGTAGTCTGCTGGCTCCTCTGATAAACACAGGGACAGCAAAATGTTCTCTCTCGTCTTATACTTCTTTGCATATCTTTGACTTAATAAAGGAAACTCACTTTTTAATCAAAATAAATTCTAATAACATAATACAATAATGTAGATATTAGGTATGAAACTAATTATTGCTTCTGTTCAGAGAAAATGCTTTTTGAAAATGCTATTTTTTTTGTAAAAGAGCAAAAGGAAGCAGCACTAAAATTCATAGTGATGGTAATTTGACCACAAAAATCTTCAGAATGAGTTCGGACTTTAAAGGGCCCATACTTCAAATTTGACTTCTGAGAGCTTTTAACTTTCTGGATTAGTGTTAATTGTACTGTTTTTCTTTCATCCATGCATTTAGTAGCTTTAATAATTTCAAACGTCTGCAACAGCCGTGCCGATAAAATTGATACATACTATTGTTACTTCACCTCTTTGCCCCCTCTGTATAAGGGATATTTACATCAGAAATGCTTTAGTGTTTCGAGTTTTGTACAATGTGAACACATGAATAATATATTTTTTTTAAAGTCTATTCAACAGACACGCCTCCTCCCCAAGCTGACCTGAACAGTGTATCTGCTAAAGTCGTATTCATTTCAATTATGAGCCATTTTAACATTGCTTGCTGATGTCACAACTGCTTGTATTTAGCCATGAAGGAGGGGAAAGGACTCATGAGGCCTGGAAAGGAGCTGAGACCAAACTTTATGATTGTGTGTTGAATGTTTCACATTCACATGGGGTAGACTATGAAACAGGACACAAAGCAAAATATGGGACCTTTAAAAACTTGATGGAGCACTTTCAACTTAAATTTGCTTGCACACAATAGGTTTTTGTCTGTTCTGGGGGAGACGATGTCAGCAAACGGAATGATTTAAAATGGGGGGGGGGGGAAACTGAACTACGGGCAGGTTTTGGATGACAGAAGTCAAAATCTACAATTGCATGAAGTGTCTCCTTTAACACCAAATATTTCAATGCAACACTTTTGAACTTTTCCATCCATGCTAACATAAAATAAAACCCAAATGATAATGGTGAACCAATGCCACTCGACAAGTTGATAGCACACATGCTGGCCATGTGGGCAGGCCGCAGCATTCAAATTCGGCTCCAACAGTATGCTATATGTCCTTCCCTCTCTTATCCCCATTTCAAGCTGCACTGTCCTGTCCAATGAAGCCTACGGGCCTATGGCAAACTGAACGTACCTCCACAATCCTCAAACTTGGTGGGGTCAGACTGTTTGTCGTCATCGTATTTGGCCAGGAATTCCTTCAGGGCTTTGGTGTAGGGCAGGTAGGTATCATCGTCTTTGAGGCTGAAGACTAGTTCGGCCTTATCAGAGCGTGGGGTGTGCGTGAGGCCTGCAAAATCAATCAACAGAGTCAGGTCAAGAGCACAATGAAAGTAGCACTGTAGCACTGTGTATATATGTATGTATACACCCAATATAGACAAACTAGACTCTATTCTATATCTGGATTCTGTTAATAGATTGCAGCTAAAGAGAACACGTTTATGTTTATGTGTTTATGTGTTTATCATGATGACAGATGCCACAAAGTAACCGTGACAATTTTAGAATAATATTAGGTTAATTGTTTGATTGTGTTTGCAAGAATTTGGTCTATAGCTGAAGTTTTCTGTCCAGGCTGCTCGTCATGTAGAAGAATTATAATATATAATCAGATTGGTGCCAGAGCCTTGTATCTCACATGAGTCTCGTTTGTCGCAGACCAGTGAGGCTAAAATAAGCTCCACACAGGGCGGACACACTGAAAGCATGAAAATGGCACTCGGTGCTCCTCTCTCTCTCTCTGATCCTAGGACTAATATATTAGTAATGGCTCAACACAAGTCAGCTGATCCTAATGTCTAACAGCAGGCTTGTAACACCAGTCTTCCTTTAGTAAATCCACTATGACTAATTTGCACATGCTCGGTTTGTCCCAGCAACCCCCATCTGGCTTTTGTTGCCACGGAGACCAGGTGGCGGTGTGTACATAAGGGACATGGCTGTCAGCTCTGCCGCTGTCCTGGGATGTTCATATAGTCAAACAATGAGACCAAATTAAGCCACTTCCACCGCTATTGATTTATAGATTGACTTTGGGCAGCCTTCGAGTAGGAAATAAACACTGCTTTGAATGTGCATTTAGTGGAAGCTACAACTAATGCACGTTCTAGTGTTACCATTATAGAATTTTTGTTATATACTTAATAAATAAATATAGTTTTCTCTAAAATGCTTATTAGATTAGATATATTAGATTGTGCAAAATACTACATTTTTGAGGCATTTTTGCATCCAGACTCAGATATTGTTGCTTTACAAATGCTCATGCCTTCTTTTATAAAATTAGGGTTAGAATTGTTGCATCCATCTGAAAAAATTGTCTCGAATTCAAAAATGGCTTTGGACATTCATTTTGTTTTCATCAAGGTATTAAGTTGCATATGAAGTCATTACCCAAAAACAAGGCAAAGAAACTGAACACAAGACCATGAATTGTTCAGTAAATTGTTGGCAGTAAATGTAGAAATAAAAAAGCAACTAAATAGATCAATTTTGCTTAAATTGGCTTTACAAATATCTTTCATCATAATAAGTTGCCAATTATGCCCAAAGTTATTATAATTCGGCAGGCTAATGCCACAAGTCTTCAGTAAAATAAATGCATAATGCAGGAATATTGAAATGTTATTCTAAAAACATTGAAAAGCATTATATTCGTACATCTGCGAAGACCCAGACTCACGTTGGATCACACAACCTACATTCTGCCTTTATTTATAGTCTAGTACACAGTGTGCACGGCTCTCACCAGGTGGGGCCACGCGGTCCTGCCAGGTAGGCTTGTAGCTGCTCAGCGTCAGCAGCATGGCCTGGATGGTCCCGACGAAGATCCCAGCCAGGCATCCGTAAAAGATGACGTAGAACAATGTGATTTTAGCTGTGGAAAACAAAAAGATAAAAGGTCAGAAGGGCTGCAAGATGAATAGTAATTGCAATTAACATGGCCAGGTCATGTTAGCATGGTTAGTATAATGTCCTCTGCAAACAACCCCTTACAATAACAAAACCTTGTGTAGTTGTATAAACCTAACTTGCTCCTAAATGCTTGGGATTCTTGTTTTAGTTTTGCAGTTAATAACTTGATAGTTGTTGGTTAGTGTACAAATAAGATATAGTGAGATAAAATGTATCACAGTGAAGCTAGGGTGCGCCATCTGACATTTTTTCCCCGTCAGATCATTAAGTCTTGGTGTACAAATCATATCACAACATTCTGCAATTAGATGATCTTTTGCTCCTCTCCATTTGTCAGTGCAGTTTACAGTAGTTTACAGTTGGGTTTAAGGTTACTGTAACAGGAATACAGGATATTAGTTATTCATCGGAACAACTCAAAGGCGCATGAGGCGATTAAGGGGCGATGCCCGATTCAAAAGGGCGTACTACTGTCAAATACAATCAGGTTTTATTTGTTTATGAGGCCCATAAAAGATGGTTCAGTTGGACGGCAGGATCCGCTCTACTCAATCTAATAAGATACAAGGCCGTTTGATGGACTTAAGTCTAAGCAATTGTGTTTTCAACCTGAGGAATACATTGACACTTGACTGTTTTGGTTTGCTTGCTAGTTAAGATAGCTTTGTACAAAATATATGGACATTTATATTTTAAATTTGGTGTCAATCTAGAGAATATGTTAAAAAAATAATTTGCACTGCATGAAGATGGTACCAACATATTCTGAAACTTTAGAATTTTGTGAAGCATTTACCCCTGAGCTGATCTAGAGCTATGAATCATTGTGAGACAAGAACAATGCCTGAACAGTCTGTTCTATGCTGCAAACAAATCAATACAAAATGTTGAAGAAGTTCTCCTAAACAAGGCTAGTTAAAAGGCCATTTCTACATGGATAATTCTGCTGCTTTAGTTTATAAATGTCCAAATTGTGAGCTCAAGTTGCAGATAGAACTTAAGTCGAAGTCCCAACAAAATACACTTTGGACTCCAATTGCAATATTCTGCGAACTATGGTGAGTTCTTTTATGGACCATCTATTGAAAAACATCTGCCAACTATGAATGAACACTCTTAGGACAATTCACTGTTTTAAAAGAGTATCCATTGTCCATAAGCGTCTCCCAGTAATAGCCCACACATTGATCTCGCTGAATAAATGCTCTAGTTGTTCTACTACTAAGTGCCTGTTCCCATCTTCAAGGACACGAAGACACAATGCATCGGAACAGGCCGGGAGTGCATGTGACACAAGGAACCACAAAGGCAGCCTTCACATTGAGCGGAACACTGGCACCCATTGTCTTAACCCGCTCCGAAGAATGTACTTGTGAGTAAGCGCCACCATCAGGAGGAAAGCCACACATGGATATAGTTACAGGTAAGGAGCACAACAATTAATAATGGATGCTTAGAGCTTCATTGCATTCAGTAGGCTTTTGTAGCTTTGGGGAAGGGTTCACAAACTGTTCTACCAATGGTGGAAAGGAACTACATAGTTTTACTTGTGTCATTGATTGGACAAAAGCTATATTTAAAATGTAAGGCTTAAAATGTTGTATAGTAGTGTAGGAGATGCTGTGAGCTCAAAGTATCCCAAAGTTTTTCATTCTCAATTTACAATGAGAAGTGTTGACCTCTGCGCCAAGGTGGTTTGCACTCTGACATTGCAGATAGGTTGTTCCAGGCATGTAGCAGCGTGTTAGTAATCGCAAAAGTTATTACTAAATTTATTACTAGAATTGTATTAAATGGCTATAAACCCAAATGACTAGGCTAAAACCACTAGATTGAAGAAACCACCCAAACCATTGCAGATAACCACATTTAACCAGAGCCTCCAGTTTTACGCACAAGGATTACGCACAATGTCAAAAGGGTCACCGTGTCATTGAATTTCAGAACCACGGACTCTCCATCCAATACAAATCTCTAGAAAACTTTAAATCACCCATTACATCACTGTCTGTACTGTACCACACCACTGCGCATGTCACTTTACCAATATGCATCAGCACTTTCTCATGACCCAAGAAGGACGCACATCCTTGCGCTTCCTGGCACAGACTCTCCAAACCATAAACATTTTTATTTTACGCAGGTGCCAAAGTCTGAAGCGGGTGACATTGAAGGAGAGAGGACATGCGCACTAGGGCCAGTGTCTGACTCTTAAATGAGAGGAGAAAGGTCGGAGCGAGTTAATCAGTGGTATTCCGCCTAGATTACAATGACACCTGATCACAAGAACCCGACACGGATCGATTGGTTCTCCGGTTCCAAGCTGCCTTTTTTAACCTTCGAGTCACCTTGAGCTATGATGCAGTTTTAACCCTACAGCTTTCCATTTTGCTCGCTAGAAAAGCTTTATCTTATTAACCGCATTTCTTTCATTGAAACAAGAAAGTTTTAAGACCGATAAAGTTTAGTGTAAAGCGGACAGTGGTGATGCAGAAGCGAAGGACAGGTGTAGCAGGAGGAATAGCGCCTCAAAAAGATTGTACCAAATCTTTAATCAGCCAATTTCCGATGTTTTCTTAAATAATTAAGGAAACTGGTAATTTATCACAGTGCTGAAGCCTTAAAACTAGCTGATTTATGCCAAGTATTGGTTATCATGCCAAGGGACGCTTCTCTCACCGTGCGAAATGATAAGGGAATATTCTTTTATCATAAAAAAAAAATAATAATAAACATATTATGGTTAGAGTAGATAGTGATAAAAGTTTGTAGGTTGAAAATAAGCAGTAACACGGGCGATACACAGGTGTGATCCAAAATGCAGCAGAGAAAAAGCTTAACAGGTGTGCGGCACGGCCAGGCGCCTGCTCCTGCTCGGTTTACTCACCCCAACTGCCTCCCGTGCGCCCCAGGAGCTCTCCAGTGTCCGAATTCCACACAAACTTCTTCCATCCGCCGTCATCCTTGTCTTTGGGCATGTTGTTACGATTTGATTAAAAAATCCTACAAGCTAAAAAAGGAAAGGAAAGAAAATGAAGTCCCCGGTGGTGGCTGAGGGGGAGACGAGGAGACAAGCGGCTCGGCGTAATTGAAGTCTACCTAATATAAAGCGCTGCAGCGTTCGACTCCGCCCCGAACTTCGAACAAGTTACCTACGGGGTGGGCGGGACTGAGTCGACCAATCAGGAGCCGGTAGCGGTGTGCGTAAACGGACGTAAGGGAGACGGGCAGAGGGGGGGTCTGTATCGGAGATCTATTAAAATAACGGGTCTGGATTTGGGGATGGATGTTTGGGGGGATGTGTTATGATGCCACTGCTCCACACCCCTGTTATTTTACATGTCAGTCAATAACACTAGGTGATAACACTAATGACGTAGGTGAGCGTGAGTGTAAAGTTTAGAATAGCCTGGATATTCAAATTACATTGGCTGTAGCAGATTTTCTCTCACTTGCCAACATGAAAAGGGGGTATCCAAGTGTTCTCATCTCAGATTTCTCAAATAACACGGCCTTTAAAAGTTTGTAAACAAAAACATTCTAAATTCCAGAGTGAGCTCAGGGACCATAATGTGATTTCAATGGAGAAACTGGGATTAGCCCTGCAACGAGCTGGCCACTGTCTAGGATGAACCCCGCCTAAAGCCCAAAGTCACCCGCGACCCCTAACGAGAACAAGCGGTAGAAAATGACCTGGGATTAACCACAAAATATAAGAAAATACGAAAAAATCAAGATGGTTTTGTCAAACGAAAAGCACTCGGATACATGTGAGTGATATCAGAGCCTGGATTAAAGACATGTATTATTGTGTTTTATATCATTTGTTTATTTAAAGGAGATTATAGGCTAAAGACAGTAATAGACATATTTTAGGTTTTACTGGACAAATGTTAAACCCATCACATTCGTTTTTTATCATTTTTAATTAACTGACATTTCTACCCTGGAAATTCATCATTGTTGCTTACTTTTTCACTGTAAATACTTTAAACCGTTAGCATTTCGCTCTAATGTCAGTTCTATAGTCAGTTCTAAAGATTTTCAATCTTTGAAAATGTTTCATGGTCAACGTCATTTTGCCTCCAGTCATTTCCATTTCCAAATTTTGAACATTCTGATGACAAAGCATTTGAATGGCTCTATTAAGAAGCAAAGATCCCACTGAAACTTGTAAATACTTGTGGTTTAGTAGTTTGCAGTAAGAAAGTCCCTGATTCCATTCCCCGTCCATGTTCTCCAACTGTCTGGATCTTGTCTGGAATATTATAGCAGGGTCGTTCAGGTGGCAATATTTGAAGAATATGTCAAATACAGAAATACCGTTTTTTCTTATCAGAACTGTAGAGCATTTTAACAATTAGCCGACTGTCCCTCCCCACTCTTCACCCTCGTTTCCTATAAACACCTGTCATGTCCATTAAAGCCAATAGGCCCAAAACATCTTTAAAAAGATACATTTAACTTAAGTTATTATACATTTTGCTAAAAATAAATGACAAAAGGCTGTTCAGATGTGTGTTTAAAGTGAGCATGTGCGTAAGTATAGTGCAAGGTCATTACGTAAGACTGCGGTCCTATCAGTGGCCAGTAGACATCCTCTTTGGCCAATGCCTCAAATTTCACCTATACACGCAGAAACATGTTACTGAAACTATATCGCTGTAGAGATTCAGTAACACAGCTCATATTGCTTTCATATCGTCAAATGTTCTTTTTTTAACGTGTGACTGAACAGTGCCCCAGAATTTAACACAACCTTTACAAATGAGCTACTTTGGTCTTCTATAACTATATGGATGTTATTACTCCAGATTCAAAACAAAACAGACTATAACTTCAGATGTAAACGGCAATTGGATGTTTTGCCAAGTCACTGCAAACGCACATGAAGCTAACCTACAATTTAATGCCATCGAACTTGTTCAAAACAGTTATTAAAGCATGAACAATAAGTCTTCCATAATTCCACTTTTAGAGACTCTCTGAAGTGGCTGGAATTTTTTCTCAGACTTTGGCAACGCTGCATTGACCACATGAGATTGAGAGATGAGATTAGAATAAGGTGAATGGCGTGTCTGCCCTCTGTGATGCATTCAGGGGCGTTCGTACTGCAGAGTTCCATCACGACTCTGGCTGAGAACTGCATTTTCATAAGTGTTTGAACAATACTTAGAATCAGCTTTATTGTTTCGCAAGAATTCAGTCCCTTGCAAATCATTGTACATTTTGGACCTATGGAAGCTTTAATGACTGAAAAACTAAACATCAAGAACATGGGATCGATGTGAGGTTGCTCATTTGGTTATGATGTTAGCATTCTAATCCCTGTTTCTAAACTTACATAGCCTTCTATTGTTTTGTCTTCAGGCAAGACACTTTGGCATGAATGTGAATGAATGTGGATGTCTGGTAGACTAGTGAGAATCAGAAGCACTAAATGTGGCAGCTACTTCTCAGCTATAACAGTACATTACAATATAGCCTTTTAAATATGAATTTGTGGTGATTCGTTTGTAGGCCTAAGTATGTGCATGCACCAAATGCACCAATGGAAGGTCAATGTGTTAAAGTGGGTGTCACTCTCACCAGGGTAATCGTGGTAGAAGTAGTTGTATTGAAGTTGTATTTGAGTCTGTTTTTTGGCTGAAATCTTGCACAGTGGCTTTCAAAATTACAAAGAACACTTTCACTAATCTGTCTGTACGAGGACGTTCAATGGTAATCAGAACCTCAGCCTCCTTACTTAATTGCTTTATTGTTTAACACTTAACCTTTGCAGCCCGAAGTACTTTGCACAAAAAGCAATTTAAGGGATTAACCAGTCACAATTATTCCCACATTTACAAACCCAATGTACAATTGAGTTTTAACTCGACTGCTGCTACTACAACTACTTCTTATATTGTTAGTATTTTGTTTTTTTTTAATCTAGCGCAATTAGCCCCTCATATCCTGTTTATATATTGTGAGTAATCTATCATTTGTGAGGTGAAAGCCTGGATGGGACCACACCTATAGCCACAGACCTTTGTGGAGCTGTGTACACATGAAACAGCATTAATGGCGCTGGGGATGCGTCAAGGTGACAGACACTTCTCCACTCAAACCAGTATTTACACCATAGCACCAGAGTCTGTGGGAAGAGCCTAAACCTGCCGACATTAAGGGGAAAACTGTGACGTCAGCCATTGTAAGAGCTAAGAGGCGGATTTACAAGGAATTCTGTTGAGTTTATGGAATTAGAAGTTATATTTGGAAGTGTATAGGAGACAAACTTTGTACAATTTGTTCAAAATGTGATTTGTCTGGGAGTCTAAAAAGGGCCAGAATTTTAATGACTCCAAATAAATTAATGCTGATGCTTTAAAATGTGTCATATTCTTTATACATTTAAATGAATCAGGCCCGAGCGCCACAAGCTGGCAAGAGGCCTATTAGTCTCACAATGCCGTATGAAGCACGGAACAAGCGCGAAGCGCTCACCCACTTCCAGACACTCACTAACGCACTCCCCAACTCATGCACGTCCTGTACATGCCAATTAGTATGAACACAACTGTAGTAAACGGGCAAAGCCTGTGCGAAAGTACACACACTAAATGAGCGATTTACGCTTTACATCTGGACATAAATCGCTCGTGTGCACTTATCCCCCACTTCCGTGCATATAAAAATGTAATGTAAAAAATTTACATTATTATTGTATATAGGGCCAATAACAGAAAGTGGGCGGAGCCAGTGACCATTCCTACACCATTCCTACACCCCATGATGTAGGAATGCGCGTGCACTTTATGAAAATGTATTGGTTGTGATGTTTAAAAAATGGGAAACAGTGTTTTTGGAATATTATTCTTTCTTCTTCTTCTTTCTTCTTGAGACAAATCCCCCGATTTTTCACCCAGTGAACACTGACAAAAAGTCAGGAAAATTTACACACATCTAAAAATTGTGCCTCTCTACATTCTGGCTATTTCCGATTTCCAAAATTCAAAACAAAAATAGGGCACATCAGCACCCCCAGGTGTATAAAAAAAATGGAGGAAAAGTGGGAAAAAATAGGAAAGTGCTAAAAAGAAAAATTATCATAGAATCCAAAAAAGTATTATTATGGTAAAACTATCTCTATGGGAAAATCTTCAAATCTCAGAAATTTGTAGGTGGTTAACACTTTTAGAAACTCCTCCTTGGGCGTTTGCCCAGATAAGCTCAAACTTGTGCTAGTGAAAATGATCTTGAGGAGTGGGACATCAAAAGTTATCAAAAAGAACACAAGTATTACAGTCTTTGAGCAGCGCAGACGCATACGTTTAGACATTTTAAGTCAAATATAATGCAAATATAATATAAGGTGTCTTATGAGGAGGCGCATCAGCACCTCCTCTTGTGTTGCAGGGCGGCCTGGTGGCACGGGCGAAGGCCAATCATTGCCGCTTGCAGCAATATTTGGATTTATTTCTGTGCTTAGAAGTTTAGAAGTTTAGAAGCTTACTTTATTTGTTTGACTATCATAGGGATTATTTAATGGAGATCCACAGTGTTTTTGGACCAGTAAAGTACACCCTTTAGTTGTTTAATAATGTCACGTTTATTCAAATCTGTCCATTAGCCATATAAAAATGCCTATAGTGACTTTTTTCTACAAAACTAAATGTCATTACCTAGAAACTAGATAGGAAAGAAGAAACCTAGATAGGTTCCATTATTCAGGTGTTTCAGCTTCCTGTCATATGCAACATTTTGAGGACTTTTTCTCCAATCAAAATATAATTGCTGTGACATTAGAATTGTATGTTCACAGTGCCCTTATTCAGAACACAAATACCCTATGAATAAGTGACTTTTTCATTTCCACAGGTCAATAGGTGTTTATAATGAATTTATGTTGTTTTAAAGTATCACAAGACAGATATATGTAACGATACGTGGATTGCTAAGAGGTCCATCACAATATATTGCCATATTGATCTTGTGAGTATAGCCGAAGTATATACTGTTACTAAATGAATATAACCTGAATCTATGGGTTCATTTTGTTGTGCACAAATATGTTCACGATCAGTTACAGTGACTAATAAGTTTGGAACATGGCAGCCATTGACACAATAGGACAAACTAATATAGTCTTGTACAAAAGGGACTTTTCAGGAATGCATAATTTACACAAGCTTTATTGCTCAATATTACTACTTTTGTTTTTATATTTTATGTGGATAATTATGCCAGCAGGGTTGATGGTTTCTCAGTATGCGACACAGCAGGAAAAGGGATTCTTGGAAACGATCTTTGTTTAAGCTTAAAGTCACCTCCAGCTATCACCTTACGACCACAAATGAAAGAGTAGCTATGTGTCTGTTTGTGAATAGAGGACTAGTTAACTAAATCCAATGGCTGTAAACTATGACCCATGAATAATTCTATGAAGCACTAACATTACATTACAGTCCTTCAAGTTCAGATGACATTCTAAATGAAAAAGGATTATTATTTTTCTTGTTAAAATGGTCTCTACAGAACAGACAGGAGGCTGAGGTGCATTCAAGGACTCTTACCAGTGTCCGTCAAGGTCTTTGGGGTTAATAACTCATTAACTCCTCTGTTGTATGCTGAGTTTTACTGCACACTTCCTTGATTTCTTCACAGCTAATCCCACATGTCCACAACAAAACTTGATATTTACTTTAATACCGGACAACCAGCAATTATCTATGGTATATTATTCACAACAATGACTGCGTTTGCAAATTTTTTTTTCTTTTTTAATAGTTTTTTTTATTCCTTTATGATAAAAAAAAAGATAAATAGAAGCC
Source organism: Rhinogobius similis (assembly GCA_019453435.1). NCBI lineage: Eukaryota > Metazoa > Chordata > Actinopteri > Gobiiformes > Gobiidae > Rhinogobius > Rhinogobius similis. The sequence goes on along the minus strand of CM033620.1, from coordinate 29,596,401 downwards.
TGGTTGGTTCTTTATTCATCAGTAGTTGTAGTAAAAGTCATGCCCTTGGAATTATTGGCAAATTCATTCATTTTCTACCGCTTGTTTCTGTCAGGGGTCGCAGGTGACTGGAGCCTATCCCAGTGACTTTGGGCCTTAGGCGGGGTTATTGGCAAGTTAGAAAATAAAAAAGCTAAGCAAATCATTTCTGTAACAAAGACATCATTTTAATATTTATCTTATAATGTTGCTTGTGTATAATGTTCTTTTTTTTTCTTCTTTTTACGTGTTTTATCATGAAAAATGCTTCAATATCATATTCATCATATTTTGAGCCATGTGCTGCTGTTCTCTGACCTTTCAGCAGAGATGCACATGTACATGTACACACACAGTAATGGCATATCAAATATTTTCTTTGTGGACAAAGGCTAATTGATCCTTTTCTATGTTCTAGCTCTGTGACAGCACTGAAATGGATGCATGTCATGATGCTTGTGTGCGATGAAGACCAGTCGACTATCTTTTTTCCTTTTGATCGTTTATCTTCTCAGGTAAGTTTTAACATTTTAAAGTATGTCACTAGCTTTGTGTTTTATGTGTCAACAACGTCTCGTACAACCATGTTTACAAAATTTCCACCCTGCATCACAGCTAAATGTATACACCATAAACAACATACTGTAGCCTGCGTTCATCCTAAGAAAACTGCAAATCAAATACCACACAGCCTGTAGAAATGTGGTGGAAAAAGTGATCTTTATAAGTGTCACATAATCCATATTCATATTTGTGGGTCATCATTGTATTGCATGTAACAAGTCTATTCTTGGACTGTAGTGAGAGCAAAGAGCACAAACTGAATATGTATTAATCACAGCGTCAGTTGACTTGCATAACTCCGCCCACTCGGATTGTCTTTCTTCTTGGATCTGAATGTGTTTTGTGATCACCAGGCCAAGGCCGCTCCACACCGACCCCCGGGGTCAATAATTTATAAAGGATCATTATGGAAAGTTGAAATGGCCATTCTCTGAGACATAAGTTAATGTGCAGATTATGTGGGCAAGAATCCAAGGAGTGGAATTTAATTTTATTTAGGAAACTAATGCTCTGAATGCTTTTGCCATATTCAGTTTAAAATGTGTTCTTTATTTGTAGGCTCCAGTCCAATGGAGAAGCAAACATCAATATTCCATGCATTCTAACATAAAACTTGTTTTGCGTGTGGTTTTGTTTCGTGAGCAGGATCACCTTTCCACAGATATGATTATATGACTAACTTGGTCTGATGGCGTCACCTGCTTGATGTTCAAAGCCTTACTGTGGAACATTCCAATGCCAAGCATTACCCTCTCCATGGAGACAGATGTGGAACCATCCACCAGAAAAGTTACATAATACACCTTTAAGTATTTCCCAAAACAGGGACTGGCCTTTGACCTAATATATAGTCCTCCACTTAGTACACTTACTCCAGGTTAAGTATCGTAAAGAGCAGTGACACATATGGAGCCAATGTTTAACCGTACAAACAAATACCATAAATGACAATGAATAACGCTACTGCACTGGATTGGATTTAATAATTAATAAAAGGAATGCAGCTTTCATTATTATTAATCGAGGGTTCAGAGTAAGCCCAGCCAGTTATCTCTAATCTCTTAATGTGAAAATAATACAAATGCTTATGTACACTGTAAGGAGAAATGCAAGGTTAGCGATGGGTTTTTGGTTTGACTTGTCCTTTCAGGCCACCGTACACTCTGGCCACTGTCCTGTCCCTATTTGAGAGAATTGTAAAGTGTTACGAAAAGCTGGTTACAGATTAATCCCTTTGTGCCTTACTCTCAAAGGAACAAAGTTTACATTCCCCCGTCCCACAATCATTTATGTGGAGGTTAATATTTGAGCCCTCTCTGACACTGGACACTATTTTTTCATTATAACCCATTCATTTGCAAATCAGGAACCTTGCGAAAAAGGATCCACACATTTCCTTATATAGGTTGTGTGTTGTTCTCATTTTGTCAAACTATATTCCACACTTCTAAATTCTAAATTGGTGTAAACAAACCTGAACTAGGACAACTCAGGTGTAAAGGATATACTGTGGGTTTGCTAATTAAAATATCTCATGCTCCAATGGTTGTCATTTTCCTTTAATCAGAATATAAAACATCATTCCAATCCATAAACTGATCTGAGTATTCCTCAGACATATTTCAAATGATTTGTTGTGTAACATTGGACTAAAGCTCAGTCATGATAATGCTCACAGATAGACCATTACTTTCACATAAGAATTGAAAGAAAAAACGTTCCGCCTGGTTTGGTTCTCGTCCTGTGCATGATTTCAAATGAGCTCTTGTTGACAGGTAACAATCCGAGGGGGCGGGCCAGAGGAAACACAATGAAGGAAACAGCCTAGTGTCCTTCAAGCCAAGGTGAGCAGGTAGGTAAGACACTACACCCTCACCCGGCCCTGTCGTCACTCCCAACACCACTGTGGGAGGAGGGGTACCACAGGGCGCCATGTTAGGACTGTAAATATTACTTTATTCTTTTTGTTGTTTTAGCATGTTCATTGACAGCTATCGTGATATAATTTAAAATAATTTAAAACAACTTTTACAATTATGCATAGAAATAAATCTAATAAGTCAAACAGTGTGCATAATCCCTTAGTCGTCCAACTCAAACAGGTGGTGTTTTTATTTTTATTTTTTTAAAGATTGGGCTTTCCTCTCAGTTGCCTTAAAACTTCATCCATTATTTATTCACTCTAATCTCTACACTTGGCAAGTGACATATGTAGCTACAGCTGCCCTGGGGTAGACTGACAGAAGCAAGGCTACCAATTTGTGCCATTTGCCACACATTTTCTTTTTTTTTTTCTTTCTTAAAAAAAAGAAAACAAAACAGTTTGAATTCCTCCTCTAAATGTCTTTACACATTTGTTCTTCAGAAGGCAGTCGCTTGAATTGCCGGTTGGAGAGTGTGTTCGGCCCACATCAGATGAAGAGGAGGGGACAGAATGTGTACAGTAACCACAGTAGTGTGTGGACATGGATCACAGCAAACATAATGTCAACACAGACAAGGGCACTGGTGGTGTCCTGCCCTTCACCTGGACTACCACTAGTACTAGTGTTCCCAGTATAACTCCGACTATTGCTATGCCCAGACTTCTCCGCTGGTATATATTCATTAATAAATCCATTCCATCTCGGACCATCCGACCTGTCATGTTCCTTCACACGTAGACAGCGTTCTCATGATATTACTAGAGTCAGTGTTCCAGCAGTGCACACTGAGCTTGGTAAAAAAGCATTTTCCTTCTCTTCCACCTAGAACATGATTCAGCAGGACCTGAAGCTGTTCAGTCTGGTCACCCTCGGGGAAGTCAAACTTTTATTAAAAAGATTGGAAAAGACATGATATAGACCTGCTTCAACTAACTGACTAAATTGTACATTGTAAATATTGTTAATAAGTGTAATATGTTTATTTTTTATGCTCAAAACGTCTCGCTTGAAAATTAGAAATTAAGGCTAACCTGTATAAATAAAGGATTCATTTTTAAAAATATATGTCCTTGGCTCAAATAAATGAACAGTTCGGACAATGTTAAAAGAGAATAATTGATTATATACCATTCACTCACTCACATAACATTCATCCATAGGCAAGATGGTGAAGTGTTTTGCCCAAGGACACAACCACAGTATGTGCATGTTGGAACTGAATCATCAGAACAGTCACTTTCAGCAGCTTACCTTAAATATGTGCATTTTGAGCTTATGTTGACCTAAAACAATGTATTTATTTACGTTCCCCTCTTCTCTATAGAGCACTTGTTTGTTTGTTTGTTTGTTTTTGCTGAGTCACCTCCCATGAGTTTGATGAATTGCGCTGTATTATGATGAATGAACTCCCTTCCAGATCTCATGCAGGAGTCACCTTGAGCTGGTGAACATTTACCCCCACGCCCCCCTCACCCTCTCACACACACACACACACACACACGCACGCACGCACACACACACACACACACACACACACACACACACACACACACACACACACACACACACACACACACACACACACACACACACACACACACACACACACACACACACACACACACACACACACACACACACACACACACACACACACACACATAGACCCCGCCCAATGCCTTATACGGCCTCGACTCCTCCTCCCTCCGTACCTGAGTGCTACTCTACACCACACGTGTCCTCCCCGACCTCCAAAGGGACACTACAATTTCCTTATCATATCCGCTGTCGGGACGTCCCACTTGGTGCAGTAGTAGCATAGTAGCAGTAGTTGTACAACACCCATCAATGCAGATTCAGCAATGGTGACTATTTATAATAACTACGCTTTAATTGGCCTCCTAATAGGCCTGTCACAGTGACACATTTTGATGTGCGATATTTTGCTACATCGGAATATTACGGTATATGATAATCTACTTTCTGCCAATGACATAATGAACCTAAAGTTGCAAAATCACTGTTAACAAATACCAAGCCGAATGCAACACTTTATTCATTAGTTCGTATCTATAATTTGTCATAGAGGTTACACATCTGACTCTTTAAAGCTCAGATTTTATTTAAAATATGAAAACAATTTCACACAATTACAAAGAAAATGTACACACTATAATATATTGTTCTAGCAATTATTTATTGAAGGATAAATTATACACATTATAATTATATTGAGATTAAAAGTATGTTAATAGTGAAGTTACATTGCATATTACGGGTTAGACTGCACATTTCACTAAAACGTAGTGACCAGGATTATATTTAAGATTTTACTAAAAATGTTCCTGTTTGACCATTTTGGTGATTAGACATGAGCAGCAGATGTGACACAGATAGGGGTAATTCCAAGCAACCATACTGTAAGAAAGGTCAAAATCTATATATATTAAAATAGCTATGACTTGACCAATAGTAATACCTGATAACACCTTTATTTAGTTAAATGATTGCTTAAACTGTCAGAAAAATGTGTCAGTCGCTGTAAATTGTCTTGAGGAAATCAATGACATCATAAGGGATTCTGTTTAAGAACCCAGCACTACTTCATTTTCAACTTTTATGTTCCGAATGTTCTTAAAATTCTGCCACTAGAGATGATGTAAAACTATGATAAATATTTACCACAGGTTCAACCCACCAAGCAAAGCAACATTTTCAAAAACATGAAAATGAGTCAAATGAACTTTAACTAAGAGTAATGTGAAAAGCTTGAAAAGTGTGTGATGATTCCTACTTCCACTACTACTACTACCACATCTTATTTATTTTATTTTACCACCACCTTTGCTATTACGTCCATTATATAGTAGCACAAATACTACTACCACTAGAATACTACTCCTACCACCACTACTACTACTATTACTGCCACTACTTCTACTATTAGTATGCAAGGATTCAGTGGATTCTATGGGTGTCACCTGTCCTCCCTGAACCTGGAAGTTTGCATCATTTTGTGTGAGTCCTATGGGTACACCTGGAGACAAGGATGTGACGCTGCTCCAGTTTTGCTGAGAGGAGGAAACCGCTGATGGAGGAGTATTTTTGCCGAGAGAACAGAAATAGTATCATGTACAGTATATGAGAAGTAGGAGGAGGAGGCCTAGTTAGACTCTTGTCCTCGCAAGACCCACAAATCACACTATGTACAAATCACACTATGTACAAATTTTAGAGGACATTTTGGTCGCATGTCTCTTCAGTTCGATGCACAAATGAATTATGAAGAGGTTAAGATCATATTAAGATTTATAAAACTATTCAGACAGGATTGTTCACCTCTACTTCCCTAACGTAAGACATGAGTTGAGTTAGTAAGGCTTTCTGTCCATTAACCAGAAAGTTGCCAGTTTGATCCCAGATTTTGGGTGTGTCCTTGCATGGGCAACATACTTCACCCACGTTAGTTTATACTGAGACTAAATCCAGAACTAAGCCTGGACTAGACTGGACTGAATCAAGTCTTCATCTGGACGAAACTGTGCTCAAACCCAGTCTCAAGTGCATGCTGTGAAAATTAGCTGATTGCACAAATAGGCTTCTATCAATGCACCCCCAGTTGTGCAATAGTTTCACTCTTTTTTCTTTTCCTTTATGCGCTCTCCTCCATTAGAAACTCGACCTGGTTTACTCATGACCAGGTTATTCCAGTCCATACCAGTTCAAAATTGACAAAAAACAGTCCAACGTTGAAATAAAATATATTATTAAATTGTTCTAGTTGTATCTTTAAGCCAGTGATCTCACAGTGACATATTGTACAGCATCCAGAGCCTAAAAATAGACTGATGACTTTGACTTGTCCTTCTGTGGAGAAGTCACTGATTAAAACACACTGAGAATTCATGACTCAGCCTAAAAGAAAGCATGACTTCAGCGTTCCCACAAACATACAGTCACCAGAAATAGATACATACATATACACACATATGAACAACAGTCAACGCTATAGGATTCAGGAACATACATTGGAGCGGTTAGTGATCGCCCTTTTAAGGTTGAAGGTTGATTCTCCAATTCAGTCAGCACATACTGCAGATGTTTCCTTGGGCATGACACTTAAACAGGCTTGCATATGTACGCGAGTATGTGCATGTGTAAGGTTAAATTAAAAGGCACATATTATGCAAAATCTATTTGTGTTTCTCATCATTAGTTACTCAAAGATGTATTTTTGTGGATTTCTGCATGTTTGAAAATCCCGGTTTTCAAGTTCCGCCTATCCCTGCCCACATCCCTGTTCTAGTTGTGATTATTTGAAAAGTTAACACTCATGATACATGTGTGATACATGCACAGTTCTAAAATGTCACATAGAGACATTTCAAAAATAAAAATAAGAATAAATTCTATGAATAAGCCATTCTTGATCAATATTGCAGTTTACGATGAACAAAATGTAAAATGATGATCTAATTATGTTTTAGTTCAGTACTAAGAACCTGAAACCAGTCTCCTTTATTAATAATAATAATAATAATAATAATAATAATAATAATAATAATAATAATAATAATAATAATAATAATAAAAACATTGAAAAAAAAATCTTAAAAACTTGTTTGAACATAGAATTTGAAAGAGGTAGTTTGCAGAGGCTGGACATATTCAGGAAAGTTTCAGTGACCTCTGCATGCTTACTCAGCAGATAGAGCTGTACAAAGACATGGCTGACATTTAGTGGAAGCCAGTGGTACTGCAAGTTTCAATAGCAAGGACATCTCCCCTCCTTGAACCGCCACCTTAACGTGGTGGAGGGGTTTGAGTACCCGAATGATCCTGGGAGCTATGTTGTCGGGGGCTTTATGCCCTTGGTAGGGTCACCCATGGCAAACAGGTCCTGGGTGACGGGTCAGACTAATAGCGGTTCAAAAGCCCTTTATGAACAGTACAACAACAAGGTCGTTTACGTCGCCCGGATCGGCGTTACCGGGGCCCCACCCTGGAGCCAGGCCTGGGGTGGGCGCTCGACGGCGAGCGTCTGGTGGCCGGGCCTTTCCCCACGGGCCCGGTCGGGCACAGCCCGGCGAGCGACGTGGGGCAGTCATTCCGTGGGACCACCACCTGCGGGAGGATTCATAAGGGGCCGGTGCGAAGTGATCCGGGCAGCAGTCGAAGGCGGGGGCCTCGACGACCGGATCTCCGGATGCAGAAACTGGCTCTAGGGACATGGAATGTCACCTCGCTGGAGGGGAAGGAGCCTGAGCTTGTGCGGGAGGTTGAGCGCTACCGACTAGATATAGTTGGCCTCACCTCCACGCACAGCCTGGGCTCTGGAACCCGTCTCCTCGAGAGGGGCTGGACGCTCCATTTCTCTGGCGTTGCCCGCGGGGAGAGGCGGCGGGCTGGTGTGGGCTTGCTCATAGCCCCACAGCTCAGCCGTCACGTGTTGGAGTTCACCCCGGTGAACGAGAGGGTCGCGTCCCTCCGCCTTAGGGTGGGGGACAGGTCTCTCACCGTTGTGTCGGCCTACGGGCCGAGCAGCGGTGCAGAGTACCAGACCTTCTTGGAGTCCCTGGGAGGGGTACTGGACAGTGCACCGCCCGGGGACTCCGTTGTTCTACTGGGGGACTTCAACGCCCACGTGGGCAACGACAGTGACACCTGGAGAGGGGTAATCGGGAGGAACGGCCCCCCCGATCTGAACCCGAGTGGTGTTCAGTTATTGGACTTCTGTGCTAGTCACAGTTTGTCCATAACGAACACCATGTTCAAGCACAAGGGTGTCCATCAGTGCACGTGGCACCAGGACACCCTAGGCCGGAGGTCGATGATCGACTTTGTTGTCGTGTCATCTGACCTTCTCTTCTTGTCTCGTCTTGGACACTCGGGTGAAGAGAGGGGCGGAGCTGTCAACCGATCACCACCTAGTGGTGAGTTGGATCCGCTGGCGGGGGAGGAAGCCGGACAGACTTGGCAGGCCCAAGCGTATCGTGAGGGTCTGTTGGGAACGGCTGGCAGAGCCCTCTGTCGGCAGGGTCTTCAACTCACACCTCCGGGAGAACTTCTCCCAGATCCCGGGGGAGGCTGGAGACATGGAGTCCGAGTGGACCATGTTCTCCACCTCCATTGTCAATGCGGCAGCTCGTAGCTGTGGTCGCAAGGTCTCTGGTGCCTGTCGCGGCGGCAATCCCCGAACCCGGTGGTGGACACCGGAAGTAAGGGATGCCGTCAGGCTGAAGAAGGAGTCCTATCGGGCCTTGCTGGCTTGTGGGACTCCTGAAGCAGCTGACAGGTACCGGCAGGCCAAGCGTACTGCAGCTCGTGCGAAACTCGGGATTGGGAGGAGTTCGGGGAGGCCATGGAGGAGGACTATCGGTCGGCCTCAAAGAAATTCTGGCAAACCGTCCAACGCCTCAGGAGGGGGAAGCAGTGCTTCACCAACACCGTTTACGGTGCGGGTGGAGAGCTGCTGACCTCGACTGGGGATGTTGTCGGACGGTGGAAGGAATACTTTGAGGATCTCCTCAATCCCATTGTCACGTCTTCCGAGGAGGAAGCAGAGGCTGAGATCTTGGCGGTGGACTCATCCATCACCCTGGCTGAAGTCACTGAGGTGGTAGGCAAGCTCCTTGGTGGCAAGGCTCCGGGGGTGGATGAGATCCGTCCCGAGTATCTTAAGTCTCTGGATGTTGTGGGACTGTCTTGGCTGACCCGTCTCTGCAACATCACGTGGCGGTCGGGGACAGTGCCTCTGGACTGGCAGACCGGGGTGGTGGTCCCTCTGTATAAGAAGGGGGACCGGAGGGTGTGCTCAGCCTCCCCGGTAAGGTCTATTCCAGGGTACTGGAGAGGAGAATCCGACCGATAGTCGAACCTCGGATTCAGGAGGAGCAGTGTGGTTTTCGTCCCGGTCGCGGAACACTGGACCAGCTCTATACTCTCCATCGGGTGCTCGAGGGTTCATGGGAGTTTGCCCAACCAGTCCACATGTGTTTTGTGGATCTGGAGAAGGCATTCGACCGTGTGCCCCGGGGCGCCTTGTGGGGAGTGCTCCGGGAGTATGGGGTCCGGGGCCCTTTGCTAAGGGCTGTCCGGTCCCTGTATGACCGGAGCAGGAGCTGTGTTCGCATTGCCGGCAGTAAGTCAGACCTGTTCCCAGTGCATGTTGGACTCCGCCAGGGCTGCCCTTTGTCACCGGTTCTGTTCATAGTTTTTATGGACAGAATTTCTAGGCGCAGTCAGGACGTGAAGGGCGTCCGGTTTGGGGACCACAGGATCTCATCTCTGCTGTTCGCAGATGATGTCGTCCTGATGGCTTCTTCAAGCCAGGACCTGCAGCATGCACTGGGACGGTTTGCAGCCGAGTGTGAAGCGGCTGGGATGAGGATCAGCACCTCCAAATCCGAGGCCATGGTTCTCGACCGGAAAAAGGTGGATTGCCCTCTCCGGGTGGGTGGAGAGTCCTTGCCTCAAGTGGAGGAGTTCAAGTATCTCGGGGTCTTGTTCACGAGTGAGGGAAGGATGGAGCGTGAGATTGACAGGCGGATCGGTGCAGCGTCTGCAGTGATGCGGGCGCTGTATCGGACCGTTGTGGTGAAGAGAGAGCTGAGTCGAAAGACGAAGCTCTCGATTTACCGGTCAATCTACGTTCCTACCCTCACCTATGGTCATCAAATCAAATCAAATCAATTTATTTTTATAATGCCCAAAATCACAACCCCATGGGAAAAGTAGAAACCTCGGGAGAACCACAGTGAAGGAGAGATCCTACTCCCACGGACGGACAGGCTGCAGCTGAACTAGGACTGACGCATCCACTTGGACTGTGGAGCCAGAACCACTCAAGAGGGAGGTGGCTATAATGAGTTCCTCCAGGCGGACGAGGAGCAGTCCACCCAGTGTAGAGAGATCCTCCAGCAGGAGACGAGGAACAGTTCATCTAAAGTAGATGGAGTTCGTCCAGGCAGATGAGGTGTGGCTAATCCAGCTGTCCAGGCGGGTGGCGCATAGATCGTCCAGTGTAGAGATCGATCCTCCAGACAGATGGGGGTGGGGGGGTCGTCACTGGAGCAGCCGCCGCAGTGCCTGAAACAGTCTCCACTCCCCGGGGGAAGTGGAGAGAAAGAGAAACATGTGAACAGCAATGAACAGACTACAGTTGAAGTAATATTAAATATTGTTGATAGGTAAAGTAGGAAGAACCAGAGGATAGTGTTCAAGCTGCCATACTTCCCCCAGCAGAATTGCTCCAAGGGCAGCGTAGCTAAAACTGTAGGTTTTTATTTCTGTTCCTAACTGGCCTGACCATAAGCTATTTCAAAGAGGAACGTTTTGAGCCTGGTCTTAAATGTAGAGACTGTGTCGGCCTCTTTTACATGAACAGGGAGCTGGTTCCATAACATAGGAGCTTGGTAGCTAAATTCTCGACCTCCTACTGTGCTTTTAGAGACTCTGGGGACTAACAATAGTCCAGCATTTTGAGAACGAAGAGCTCTGTTTGGATGGTACGCTACTATTGCATCTTTGAGGTAGGATGGGGCCATATTGTTTAAAGCTTTATAAGTCAGGAGGAGGATTTTAAATTTGATTCTAAACTCAACAGGAAGCCAGTGAAGAGACTCCAACACTGGTGAAATATGATCTCTTTTTCTAGTACCTGTTAATAATCTTGCTGCTGCATTTTGAACCAGTTGAAAGCTTCTTATAGAGCTTTTAGGACACGCTGTAAGCAGAGCGTTACAATAGTCTAATCTGGATGTGACAAATGCATGGATGAGTTTTTCGGCATCATCTCTGGGCAGGATTTTTCTAATTTTGGCTATGTTACGCAAATGAAAGTAGGCTGTTTTACAGGCTTGATTTATATGAGCTTTGAACGAGAGATCTTGGTCAAATAGGACCCCAAGGTTTCTTACAGTAGAGCTGGGGGCTACAGTGATATTGTCCAGAGAAACTATCTGGTCAGATAAGGAGTCTCGCAGGTGCTTAGGGCCCAGCAGAATGACCTCGGTTTTTTCATGAGCTTTGGGTAATGACCGAAAGGACAAGATTGCGGATACAAGCGGTCGAAATGAGCTTCCTCCGCCGGGTGGCTGGGCGCTCCCTTAGAGATAGGGTGAGGAGCTCAGTCACACGGGAGGAGCTCGGAGTAGAGCCGCTGCTCCTCCACGTCGAGAGGAGCCAGTTGAGGTGGCTCGGGCATCTGTTCAGGATGCCTCCTGGACGCCTCCCTCGGGAGGTGTTCTGGGCATGTCCCACCGGGAGGCGGCCCCGGGGAAGACCCAGGACACGCTGGAGGGACTACGTCTCTCGGCTGGCCTGGGAACGCCTCGGGATCCCCCCGGAGGAGCTGGAGGAAGTGTCCGGGGTGAGGGAAGTCTGAGAGTCCCTGCTCAGACTGCTGCCCCCGCGACCCGGCCCCGGATAAGCGGAAGAAAATGGATGGATGGATGGATAAAAACATTGAAAAAAAATCTTAAAAACTTGTTTGAACATAGAATTTGAAAGAGGTAGTTTGCAGAGGCTGGCCATATTCAGGAAAGTTTCAGTGACCTCTGCATGCTTACTCAGCAGATAGAGCTGTACAAAGACATGGCTGACATTTAGTGGAAGCCAGTGGTACTGCAAGTTTCAATAGCAAGGACATCTTATCGCAAATCATTAAAACCATAAATAAAACCTTGATAGACTATCTAAATATAGATATAAGTGGAGTATATAGAGAAAAATAATAAAAGTGCGTTACAAGCAGTGAGGGTCCAGACCACCATTCATCATTATTATTTTTTTTTTTCTTATATCACGTAAACTGTTCAAACATCAGATTTCTTTCTGATCCTGTTCATTCAGGTTCATTCAAAGACTGAAATCGTTATTGTCGCAACTGATTTTTCATTTATGTATTTATTCATTTATATGAGGCAGACCAGGGTCGGGGGTTTGAATGTGAATCCACCGTTAGATGGCGATGTGGCACTTTTCTGATTTCAACGTACGACTGATATCACGCATGCGCAGTTCTATATCACAACAGTGTGGCTTTGTGCTGCATTGATATAAACAGGCCTTGTGAACTAAATAGACAACTTTTCTTTATAATTATTAACACCACATTTGCTTAGCACCATGGATCCTGTATTATACATAGCCGCGGCAGTCATTTTGCTCGTCCTCATATTGTTTGCGGTGAAAGTCCGGGGGAAAACACAGCAAGGTATGACAGCTTTTCTGCTAACCTGGATAATTATCTCACTTTTCAAGAACACTGGCTATTCACCGGCTGAATCCGACCCACAGACCTCCACAGGACTCAACTTTTTTACCTAGATGTGGTACAGAATGGCTGTAGTTAAACGTGCTGTATAGCGTTACATATTTTCGTTTAGCTTTTGATGTGCAGAGTTAATGCTATTGCTAATGCTATTTCACCAAAGCAGCTGTCAAACTTCACAAGCAATTTATCAACTTCTAGACGTGAAACCTTTACCCACAAAAATATATATCCAGAAAAGTACAAACAAATGTATATATTTTATTTTATTTTATAATGCAGTAAGATATCAAGTAACATTAAAAAGTAAAACTAAAATGTATTTCAGAATTAAATAAAGACTATAACTTTCTAATGTATTATTACACTAAATTATTGCAGTCATCCATTCATCTTATTATTTCCAGGTGCTGGAGCCTATTCCAGCCTAACACCATAACATGATATGAATAATAAACTCAAAATGAAAACATTTGTGATAATTTTTACGTTGATTAATACATTGACAGTGATTATACTTTTCCAGCTGATGTTGAGCAGCGGCGTGAAGTGGTGCAGGCTGCGGTGGCTCGTCCAAGGGTCCCAGAGGAGAGAGGGGCCGGGATGCCCCGCAGGAGGAGGGGCATGAATTATGTGATGGCCAACAGACGAGCACAGGCAGAGGAGAGAGAACCGGACCAGAGTAAGGACATATCATTAGGATCATTATATACAATATATAAAGATAAACACTACTAGTCCCTTCAGGTGAAGTAAGATGAGAAGATTACAGATGAAAAAAATATTTGGATTTGGTCTTAAAAGAGTCTGTAAACATCCAACTTTAGAAGCCCTAGCTCTTTGAGAATGTCTGATCTCAGAAACTAAGCAGGGTTGGGCCTAGTTAGTACTTGGATGGGCGTGCTCTTAGGCAAGACTCTTCACCCACATTGTCTTGTATGAATCTGGTGTGGTGTGGTTACAATAAGATAAGATAAGAGATCCTTTATTTGTCCCACAATGGGGAAATTCCACTGTTGCAACACACAGTTTAGGACAGGAATGAATGAAATAGGCACATGCAATAAAAATAGGATAAATAAACATGGTAATAAAAATACAATATAAAGTATAAAGTGCATTGCCATTTTTACTATTTATTCCCAGACAGCCACCTATTTACAGTAGGTGGCTGTCTGGGAATAAATAGTAAAAATGGCAAATAAAGTGGCTTAAGTGTATTGTTATATACAGTAAGTGACTATGGTGAGGTAAAAGTGTATTAATAGTATGTTAAATTATATTGCACATGATTATCACAGGTGAATGACACATGTTACAGTATTGCACATGATTATAACAGGTGACTGACACATGTTACAGTATTGCACATGATTATAGCGGGTGACTGAGACATGTTCAGGGCTAACAGTGTTCATTGTAAAGTCTGACAGCAGCAGGAAGGAAAGACCTGCGAAACCTCTCCTTCACACAGCGAGGGTGAATCAGTCTGTCACTGAAGCTGCTCTCCAGGGCAGACAGAGCGTCCTGCAGGGGGTGGGACTCATGGTCCAGCATAGACGTGAGTTTAGCCAGGACCCTTCTGTCCCCCACCTCACGCACTGAGTCCAGAGCACAGCCCAGGACGGAGCTGGACTTCTTGATGACCTTGTCCAGCTTCTTCCTCTCCCTCGCTGTGATGCTGATGCTGCTGCTCCAGCAGACCACACCGTACAGGACGGCTGATGCCACCACAGAGTCGTAGAAGGTCGTAGAAGGTCCTCAGGAGCGGCCCTGTCACTCCAAAAGACCTGAGTCTCCTCAGTAGTAGCTCACCACCACCCGGTGTGGAATAAATGATGCACAAAATTGTAAAGCGACTTTGATGTTCCCACTGATGAATCCCACTTTCAGCATTAACATAATTGGTAAAGTGGTCAGATCCAGGTTTACACTTCGTTCCCAGATGCATAATGTTTTTATGTCTTTGGACAAGACACTTAATCCGCTTTGCTCTCAGTGTCTGTGCACACTGGTGTTTAAATGTGTGAGTGGTTCCTTGATTTGAAGCACTTCGAGTGCCTTGAAGTTGGAAAAGTCCTGTATTAATTAAGTACCATTAATATAACATTTTATCAAAAAGAGATATACATTACTATAATTTTCAACATAAAATAAATAAATATTTTGGCAAAATCAATTATTTGTGCCGTTTTAGTTGCAGATGAGCCTGAGGATGAAGATGACGTAGAGCCACAAAATGTTCTGCCCACTGCCAAAATTGGAGCCAAAAAGCAGCGAAAACTGGAGGAGAAACAGGCCAAGAAGGCTCAGAGAGAAGTATGAATAACTGTCTTCTTTCACAATCAAATCTGTCTACATTCACAATCATTGATGGCTGGTTGCTAAAGGGACATGTCTGATTTTTTTCCAGGCTGAGTTGGAGGAGCGTGAGGAGAGGAAGAAGATGCAGGAACTGCGAGACCAGGAAAAGCGACAGGAGGAGGAGAGAGAGAGGCAGATGGAACTCAAACAGGTCAACACTAACATTCTCTTTAGTGAAAGTGTAATGATATGTTATTCTTTGACTTACAGTGAATTGATTTAACATAGACTATGTAAATAATTGGTGGATTGCAAAATATCCAGCTTGCAAATTTAAAATGATGAGCAAGGTTTATCCAAACGTTAATCCATAGTTTGGAAGTTATTTTTGTTTTCAAAATATGTAATAAAGTTGTTGTTGTAAAAACATGTCTTTATTGTCTATGCAGGACTATTTTATATCTACTTTCTTTAATTTTTATGCTGTAATTAATCATTTATTATATATTGTTGCAAACATATTTACAATTTTAAAGTTATTTTTAAACATCATGTTTTTGAACAGGAGGAAGCAGTGCGACGGGCCAAAGAGGAGCAAGAAAGGAGAGAGGAGGAAGAGTATCAGAAACTGAAGGCAGAGTTTGTCATCGAGGATCAGGGAGAGGCGGAGCAGCTCACCGAGGACCAGGTACAAACATCACTGAAACATAAGGCACATTTCAAATACTTTTATTCATTTGTCACCATTTGTTTCTTCCCACAGTCTCGCAACCTCTTGCAAGAATTCATACAGTATATTGAGGTAACAAGAATGCAAAAAAATGACTTTCTACTGTAATAAATTTTTTATCTATCTTTTATCGATGTTAATTATTAAAATATTTTAGAATTTCTGCATTTCTACCATCTTGCTGCATATACAGCCGCAGCACAAAAAAGATATATCTCATATTAAATTCCCCTTTCTTCAAAAAGAACAACTAAAAAATACAGGATGATCTTATGTAAATGCAATAGTATTAAAATAACATTGTAGGCATTTAATTTAACAAGAGAATTTTACTATAAAAATTATCATACAAAATGAATCTGTTTTAAGATTGCTTTAACTTATCTGTAAATTTGTGTGCCAGTTTGATTAAGACTACAGCACTGTTTATCAGTGATGTTTTGTCTGTACAGAACTCAAAAGTGGTGCTGCTGGAGGATCTAGCGTCTCATTTTGGAATGAGGACTCAGGACGCCATCAAGAGAGTCCAGGATCTGTTAGCAGATGGATCACTCACAGGTTAATGCTCATTTTTCACTTTTAAACCTCATGGTTTATATTACAATGCACATTTGAACACAAAAACTAACATTCAGTGGCAATAGTCTAATTGAGGGCTGTGCTATTATTTAAATTTTAAATATGTTCTCTTTAAACAGCACTGAAAGTAGGTCTTATGTTCATGGCATTCATATATAAAGCAATATATATATATAAATCAAATCAAATTTGTAGGTTGTTGGCATTTTACACCTTGCCTGAGGAGTGGGGACTACAGTTTAAGACTAGCTGTATAGCTAATACTGGCACATTTACACAAATGTTTATTAATGTGCATTGTCCCCGTTCAAATAAACTAATAATACAAGAAGAAAATAAATAGTTGCGATTGATCCTTACCAGGCCCTAGTCTAAATGCAAAGGATTGTATCAATATCACAGGATAATTGTTAGGTTAGAGGTGGTGAGGCAGGAAAGTTAGTTGGTA
This sequence comes from Rhinogobius similis, assembly GCA_019453435.1. Lineage (NCBI taxonomy): Eukaryota > Metazoa > Chordata > Actinopteri > Gobiiformes > Gobiidae > Rhinogobius > Rhinogobius similis. The sequence goes on along the minus strand of CM033620.1, from coordinate 29,579,560 downwards.
TGAAAAGAGAAGACTCAAATAACTGGGAAAACAATTGGAACTACACAATGCATATAAAAGAATAGTCTATAATGTATATAATATAATATCAAGTGTAGTGTCAAGTGTATAATATCTATAGCTGACTTGTTGTTGTGGTTTCTGTAGGAGTTATAGACGACAGGGGTAAGTTTATCTCCATCACCCCCGAGGAGCTAGAGTCTGTGGCCCAGTTCATCCGACAGAGAGGCAGAGTGTCCATCTCCGAGCTCGCCCAGGCCAGTAACAGGCTCATCAGGCTAACACCAGAGGGCGCTGTGGCTGTATGAACCAAGCACATGGACTTACCTTATTTATTCTGGGAGCTGCACTGGAGGAAATGTAAATGTATGGATTTGGGGTAAAGAGAGTAAAAATATAAAAAATTCGTGACATTATTGTGACAGTTGTTTTCAAGTAGCTTATGGGAACAAATCAATGTCAGTTAATTTTATTAAAAGAAAGGTTTATTAAAAGAAATCAGTTCCAGATGATTTGGAATTTTTTATACTGAATTGTACCAGTACAATGACATACCAATACTAGTACAACGTGTTGACTATTCAAGTTGCCAGGTCCAGACTGATGGTAAATAAACTTCTCCTGCCTTAGACATCTAGAGTCTCCCGTCTCTCCTTACAACATTAGGGCTCACACTTTTTTTTCCCTAACAGTAGGTTTATAGGGAAATGGTATGTGACCAAACCTTTTATTTAAAGAAAACAAACCCACCTGCTTTAGTTTTTGAGATATTCTTTTATAGGTCAAATTAAGGTGAGTGATTTTATTTTCGGCCGATGACGTTACTTAGCTCCCCCATGTTAAAACATGCTCAAAATGCACTGTAAATAGCATTACAAGTACAAGGTTTTCTTCTTCAGATAATTTGTCAATTGCTGTGGCAACGGTCCTACTATCTCATCATCTGGATACTGATGGATATCGTAATATCCAGTCAGCCCTTAGTGAAGGGGCTTTAAATAGATTTACTCAGCACCAAACTTCCGCTCTGGTGCTCAAGCACTTACTGCACTCGCCCCATCAAATCTCAACCAATTAGAAAAATACCTTCTTAGCAAATCAATAACATCATTAAAGGATTTCTAATATATTCAGAATATTTAGGAAAAATATGTACTCACTATAGCTTATAAAGCACAAAATGGCCATGGTTGAAAGAAAGATTTTATATCGGTGAACTGTTTCATGTTAGAGAATGTGAAAGTACCTACTTGCACTCTGTATTGTAAAGAACCGTTGCTGCATGAAAATGTCCATTAATAAAGTTATTTTAAGATTTAAGATTTCAAGATGACATCAACAGTCTAAAGTTTAATTAGAAAAGACTTAAAAAAAAAAGATTTCAGCAGTAAGTCATCTGTGTTGTACTACACAATCCATATGAACAACTCCTTTATGAGAAAGACCACCACGTGTTAAAGTTTTCTCCATCAAAACACAGGACGAAAATTGCTTTAATGGATATGGATATCTTCCTCCTCTTGCCAGTTTGTCCAATTGTCAAACCTCCTTGTATGATCCCAACAGGTAATAAAACTCTAATCCAGCCTAGTATACCACATCCCACCAGCCTGGCATTGGATTGTTCACCTTTTGTATTCTTAACCAAACTTAATTTGTATTTCAAAATTCTGGGATTGCTCCTCCTTGAACTGTTTTAAGAGCAGTCTGTAGAAAACTGATGAAAGGTATATTTTTACCTAATCTTTTAGTATTTTTATATGGATCCTGACATTAATTGATTTTCGCTAAAGACCAATTTTTTTTTAAACTTACTAGTTACTAGTATATGATTAATGTTACTGCTCCTACTACTACCTATGAGTATTGTATGAACTGGCACACACCCTTGTGGAGTATTTTATTTGCTGCTGGTTCTGGCTCCTGTGCAGCCACTGCTCGAACACCACACAAACAAGGTTAACCTCATAGATTAGATTGAATCAGACAGATTAAGACAGACTAAGAGAAGACTGGACAACCACCTGAGGCCCCCAAGAACAGGACCACAAATGGAAGAAGAACAGTAACATCAATGAAACAGTCAGAAACTACATCAAACCTGTATTATATCGCTCATCAACTTCTGACCTATTTGACTAATGGTCAACAACAAAAAAAGCAACAACACTGAAAAGAATAGGCTAAAATTCTCAAACTAACATGGACCAGGTCTATCCCAGAACTTGTCCCTCAAAACAGGACGACAAAACCAGGACAAAAAGAATTGCTTGTTGCAGATACTCGCAGGCTAAAGTGGTGAGCTTAAGGGAAACCATTTAGTTGAAGTTTGAACCACAGACCAAGTGAAGACCAGGTTTAGCCCAGGGTTTGTATAATCAGAGATGCATCTGTGCCACTTCAGGAATAACTCCAGGTTAAAGGGCAAAGAGAGTCAAGTACTTTAAAAATATATATATACTACAACGAAGCTGCTACAAATGTCCCACTTATATTCATATTTTTAGGTCGACATTAGGTAAAATGCTCCATTTCTCCATGGGTCAAATGCACAGAACACACTTTCCTTTGGGGACAATAGAGTGTACTTTAACCTCAAAGCCCTTTTCTTCCGAAAGGGCTTGACTTTTATTACAACCAAAATAAAATTCAGAGGAGTTTTGTGTTCAATAATTCCCAATAATATAATTCTATATCACTTAGCCCCCCATAATGTCAAAACATGCTCAAAATTACAAGTAGAAGGTTTTTTTCTTCAGATAAATTGTTAATTGCTATGACAACGGTCCTAATATCTCATTATCTGGATACTGATAATTATCAGAATCAGAAAAAGGTTTTTGCCATTGTCAGTGAACAAAACATTTCAATATCACTAAATAAAAATAGTAATTTGGTGAATTTTGTTGAAAATGAAAATTATTTGACGGATTGTAATAGATCTACCCATCTAATGTTACTTTGTAGAAAAAAATGTGGACATTTTCTTATTTCAAAAAGAATAATTTATTTAGGGCTGTAGGGTGTTTCTGATGTTGTTCCAACTTTAAAATATTAAAGCACAAATATAGTGGTATTTAATACAGAATTTGAAATATAAATCTAAATCTATTTTGAGTGTTAAACCAGTTCAATAAAAATTTTAAAAATCAATTTTATATGAATATATGAAATTAAATGAAACCACAATAGATTTGAGCCTGTTTAATGGGACATGTCTTGGCTTTCCTGGGGGCTTCTCAGTGTCCTCTGGGTGATCTCCCAGGTGGACGAGGCTCCTCTGTCCTGTTAAACACACACATGCAAGTGTCATCAGGGTTTAATGGCTTTAAACCATTTCATAAGAATATCAGTTGTCTACAGATATGGTTTTAAATTTAAAACATTAAATCAATCATAATGAATTATTTATAATGTAGTATTATTGATTATCTAGTTTTGTCCTGTCACCTGGTTTGGTCAGTTCATGAAATGTAATTTGCTCATTGTAAACAGAAATATTGAGCTAAAATGACCATATATAGAATAGGAACAGTTCAGGATGTAGAGCGCTTCAGAATGGCATTTCACCAGAGCGAGCAATGGACTATCATTTCTGTTTCCTGTAATATGGCTTCAGAACACTTTTGCCCACAGAGCAGTGGGCAGAGATAGGGGGCAGTGGAAAACTGAAAAGATTGAGTGTTCAAAGCCTGAAAAATGAAGGATTACTCAAACATGCATGAATCAATCAAAATACAAATCGGAGTAAACTAAAATAGAGGGAAGGCTATTGTAACATGGTTGTATGCCCCTTAAAGTTTAATTTGCATAATGTCTATAATATGTCAATCACAATATACTGGTACAGTCTTAGGGTAAGTAAGAGTAAAAAGATTAAAGTTCTGAAATTCATTAACTTAATGACAACTGTACTAACTAAAAATACCTTTATGACAAGTCCCAGAGCAGCCAGTTCATCTCTCAGTGTGTCACAGGCTTTGAGCAGAGGGACTCTGTCAGGGTACAGCCCGGGTTTACCAGGTTTACTGCTGCTCTCCTGTCGGCTCAGAGCAAACGCTCGCACCTCACTCCTGAACCGGGTCAGCTGGTCCACAATAGCCTCCAGATTCTGTACTTTCTCCGCTGCTTGACCCTCCTGCAACCAGAAAACAAAGTTTAGAAACAAACAATAAAAATATCGATAAAATGTGTATTGGCAATTAGTTTTTTTTTTAAAGTCAAAAGGTGCATAATGTAGGAGGTTAACATGAGTTTATATATGAAATAGATTAGTTTAGAAAAGTTTAGTAGGATGATAGTATTTACAACATATTACACTTTCACAATAGTACAACCTACAACTGACTGTACTACAACGGACAGCTGGCAGCTAAAGAGACATTTTTTATTTAAATGATTGCCATCACACAAATAAATCTCCTGCCCACTAAACTGTCCTGTAACACTGACCGTGCTTTTGAAAGTGTCGATCCCAAACATGTCAAAGACCTCCTGGATGTAGCTGACCAGTGCCCCCACCACAGCAGGGCTGCGGGCGTCTCCGGCACACTGCACACAACACACACGTTATCCAGGGTTGGAAAATCAGAAGAATGTGCCAGAATGTGCTAGAATGTAAATGTCTTGTAACACACAAAACATGAACGGACTATAAAAGTATCCAAAAAAGACCAGAAATATTACTTCATACTCTTATTTAAGAGATTACACAACATGTTTCTTTCTGTTTTTGCTTTTTAATCATTTTTAATACTTTTAATTGCATCTACAGTTTTTCAATATATATATATATATTGCATAGTTTTATCTATACTGTGTTGTTGTTTTTACAGACTTTGTGACCAACAAAACTGTGTGCAGAGCAAGCAGTGACTTTTCTTTGTGAATACGATGTTTCTGAGTAAAAGGTGATGTGCTGCTAACGAATGATATTTTTCCTATGCTTGTAATTGCCTATCTAACATACCGAACATTGTAGTGGGATCTGTAGAAGACATGCTTAGTCTTTATGTTATGTATGCTCCAATGTGTGTGTCGTGTGGAAGAACCTTGGAGACAGGCTGGAGCTGGCAGTTCCCGTGATAGACCAGGTTCAGGAGAGCACCAGAGGCTCTGGGAGTGTCGAAGTCATCTGCAAGTGCTGTCAACACTGTGAGCTTAGTCTGTTCCAGTCTGAAAAACAACACAAATACATCTCATATAATGTCAAATCGTGTGTTTCCCACTATTGACCTGGTTTAGTCCCAAGTTTAGTCTTGGTCAAAACCTAACCCCTTCCCGTCCTACTAGACTTTGGCTAAAAACAGCCTCAGTCCACAAACACAGAGGAAGTGCAGTATAGAAAAGAATTCTTCATATACTTTTTAAACCACATTTTAGACAGTTCACAAATGTCTCCTCTCTCCCTCGTTTCTTTACATGTCCGTTTCAACATAATTCCTGAAAAATGTTAGTCTAAAAAAAAGAAGAAACAGAGAAAATGGGGTATTTGTAGTAGGTTCATTGCAGTATTTATGAACTGAAGCGAGTGGTAAAATGGCAGAAGTGGATATGACTTTGGTTACATTCATTTAAGTGTTGTTTCAGCACATATCATTCAGCACATATCATTTTCAAAACAAGACTCCTTTGTGAAACTACAGTGCTATGATAAATGCTAATGTTTCTGTTTTCCTAAAGGGGGAAACCACAAGAGTTGCACAGTTTGTTTAGTAATGGCTTCTGTGGAAACACAGTTGCATAAAAATAAAATTATTCATTCCCATTGACCCATGTTGTGGCAATTATCCAAGACAAACCACCTCAGATAGTTCAGAAAAAAGAGTAGACATAAAGAGAAACATAAAGAGTGTCTTTAGACACTTTATTACATAAAAAGAAATGGTTATAATATGGGGAAAAAAGTTTTCCTAAAAAGGCTTAATGGGGAAGAAGTCTTGTCTAGAAAGTGAAATTTAGGATAGAAATGATACTAAATGTCTATCATGTCTCATGACAAAGATGATTAGGAAATGGGCTAAAACTAAGATTCATATCATGAGGACATATCTTTATGATTTGGTTTAAAGTTCTTAGGGTGCGAGTTTGGTGGTACGCTGGTTGTCCAAGTGTGGCATAGCTCGTGCGTGGACTTACTTGTCCCAGAGCAGAGCCTCCTGTATGGGTGAGGTGAGGAGCTGACCCTTCATATAAGCCTGAGCACTGTTTATAAATGTGGACACGGTCTCCAGCGATGCCCTGGCTTCCTGTAAGCTGTCGTCACTGTAGTCTATACCTGCACAGGCCACAGACACTCCACTGAGACAAGTGCATATTAATCATTACAGGTAAATGAGGGCTTAAGTAAAAATAGATTTCACACCTGATCTGTATTTTGTCAAGAGGCAAAACATCCTAAATTCACTGGCGGAATAAGACTTCATGAAATCCTACAGATACAACAGAGTATATATGAAAATCTGTTACCGGGCCAAGTTACAGGTCAGATCTGAGAAAAGACGACCCCACACTCAAAACAAGTGCATGTTTTTCAATGCATGTTTTCTTTTCTGTCTTTTTAAAAAAAAGTATAATTGTTTTTATTTGTGATTTTCAAGGACTGTATATAACTGGCAAAACAAAGAAAGAGATAATCTGCAAAAATGTATATTCTGAGCACACAAAGCAGGCAAACAAAAGGATTTAAGACATTTAAAAACAGAAAAAAAAAAGAAAACAAACAATATACACACACACACACACACACACACACACACACACACACACACACACACACACACACACACATATATATATATATATATAAAAAAACTAAATAAATATTAATATATATATAAAATTTTAAATTTTTGAGTAATTAAAAGAATTCCAACAAAAGCAAAAACATCACCATGGTGGTGGACTCCAAAAAAATGATTTTAATTTTAAATTGAATAGACGTCAAAATATTCAAATTTAATGACTGAAACATTGAAAACAATATTTACTTTTATGGTGATGTAATTCTTCAGAGATTTGGACATCTTCTCTGCTCTGCCCTTCAGGTGTAAATGACCTGTAGAAATTAAATGTTACAAAAGTCATTCACATTTTTTACCTTTCGTATTCAAAGCATTTGTAACCTCTGTCGAGGTTGAGATTACTTTGGCAGCAGCGGGTTAAAAATTCAGCAACAGCGAGTAACTACATGCTAATATTTGTGTCATAGTTAAACACACTGAATAGTCTCTTGAATGTGATTCTAGATTCTAGATCCCATTTTAATCTGGTCCTCCTCAAGTTTTTGATAATAATTGTTAATCTTTCTGTTCTTTCATTGCCTTAGCTATGGACCATGCTCTTGTGTCGTGTGTAAAGATTACATGAAATGAATTAAATAACTAAATAGCCTATATTTTACAGAAATGTGCTTATAATTATGTGAATTTGGTACACCAATAATCGTATTTTCCACCCCTTGTTTAGACCAGTGGCCAGCAGGGGGTGGAACGTCCCTCATCTCATGCTATCTTCTACATATGCAGGACTATACGATACAGTATAATAACGTTTTTTTGGCAGATAATGTATCTTGTGAACATTTTCTTTGCAATAGAACGTCAATTATCTGATTATTCTAGTAATCTAGCCATGTTTCATAAAGTAACTCCAGCTGGGGTTTTTTCATGAAGAGTCGTTTCTAAAACAATCATACCTGAGTGGAGGAAGTAGTTGCACCACTGTTCGCACTGGTGATAGGCCTCACTCTGTGCGATCTCGTTCTCGTGGTGAGGGAAGGCCAGATCGATCCCTCCTGAGTGGATGTCCAGTTGACTGCCAAACACCGAACTGCCAGCAGCAACAGAGATAACATGTGACTAAAGCTCAATAGAACTTGTGTCGCATATGAAACATTTGACTAAAACATTTTAAAAAGCATGCATGTGAGCAAGTATGCTCACCTCTCCACAGATATGACTTGTAACGTGCACTGTTGGCGTCAAATGCTAATCTCCATGGCAATATATTTGTTAATTCCAGGCAAAGCAATAACATCTCCATGGAGACAAGCAGGTAACTTACTTTCAACCAGAAAAGTTCGATAGGGCACCTTTAAACCTCATGCTCTCTTCGTTTGAGCAATGCACATGCACATGTTTTCATATCAGGAAAATAAATTATTTTATTAAAAACATTTGCATAAAGTGGATGTTAGGGGATGTTTTGGTCCACCTATGAAAGTTTCATAGCGATGAAATAGAAAATAGAATACAAAATCTAGATGGGGTCAAATGGACCCAAAGATAGCGGGAGTGATTTATAAAAAGTGAGCCCTTTTAAGTTCAGAAATGCTTATAGTGTTTTATTAGTTAGATTGCTTATTGATCCTAATGAACAAAGTAAAATCATTCTTTTAAGAAAAATTAAACAGTTCAGTATAGAATTAAAGTTGTGATCTCGACCTGGCCACAGTGGAGCACTCGATGTGCCAGCCTGGTCTGCCTTTGCCCCACGGAGAATCCCAAAATGGCTCCTGTGGCTTGGACTTCTTCCATAGGGCAAAATCTCGAGGGTCACGTTTCTTTGAGCTAGCTTTAAAACAATACAAATGTTCTCATTTAAATCAAATATACATACTTTTGTGTTTTTGAGATAAAATTCTATCACACTATGAAAAGAACTAAAATTACCAATTTCTTCGGACTCCATCGCTCCAATAAATTTTCCATATCGATCACCAATGGACTGAATGTCAAAATACACATCTCCTGAAATCAAAAGGAACTGCAATCAAATTGATATCTTATTGTAATTTGTATTTGGTCTTTGTATCTTTGAATGGTGAAAAAATAGCATTAAAGTGTTAATGTATAAGTTGAATTTACCGTCACTTGTGGCATACGCATTTCCATTTCTGATAATCTGTTCAATAAAAGTGACAATGTGCTGGACGTTTTCTGTGACTCTGAGATACACAGTTGGAGGAACCACCTAAAACATATAAAAATTAAGATAGTAAACTATTAAGTTAAACATATAAGGGTACACGGTGGCAGAGCAGCAAGAGCTTCTGTCTCTCAACAAGAAGATTGTGGGTTCGATTCCCGGACCAGACTAACATCTGGGTGGAGTTTGCATGTCCTCTCTGTGTTACCGTGCGTTCTCTCCAGATTCTCCGGCTTCCTCCCACATCCAAAGACATGCAGGTGAACATGTGTTCGGGTTAATTGGTAAGTCTAAATTGCCCCTAGTGAATGGTTGTCTGTCCATGTCTCTGTGTTAGCCCTACGATGAGTTGGCCACCGTCCTGGATGTACCCCGCCTAAGGCCCAAAGTCACTGGGATCGGCTCCAGTCACCTGCAACCCCTAATTATAAATTCACCTTTAATGACAGCAAATCCTTCTTGAATTCATCTTCAAACATTCTTGTCAGTACATATGGAGAAATGTTTTCCTGTGAAGAATATGGAAAATGTACCATTACTTTGACATTTGCCTATACAATTAAACATAAAACATAACTTTGCAGAATAAATGCCGCCTCATTTGAATTTGTTCTTACCTCCCAACTTCTCTTGATGATTTTGTCGTCTATGTCTGTGATGACCATGGCGTGAATGACGCTGATCCCAAACAGCCTGGTTAGAATTCTTTGGAGAATGTCAAACCTCACATAGGAACTATAACAAAAAACAAACAAACATTATAACAATAAGTTGGCTGTTTTGAGTATTGAGATTTATGGATTGATGGTCAAGAGAAAGGTCAGTGATTTCTTAAAGTAATTTAAAGGTGCCCTTTGTAACTTTTCTGGTGGAGTGTACGCCTTCTGCTTGTGTCCATAGAGATATTATGTTATTATTTTGTGGCCATACCTGCTTGTCAATGCCCAATCCTGTCAGATCTTGGAAGCTAAGCAAGTCAGGGCCTAGTTAGTAATTGGATGGGAAACCAGGTGCCACAGTGGGGTGACTGGAGGAGGAAATGTCACTGTGTCCTTAGGCAAGACACTTCACCCACATTGCATAGTATGAAAGTGGTGTGTGCATGAATGATTGGTGGTGGTCAGAGAAAAGCGCTATATAGGTATAATGCATTATTATTATAAATAATATTGCCTGGGTGTTCCACAGTAGAACATTAAACATATCTATCTTCACAGAGACAAGCAATGAGATACATGAGATAACATTTTGCACACACCGCACGCGCTCTTCCCTCTATCTTCTTGTTTGTGACCCCTGACCTATATCCACTGAAAAAATTCCATCGCGTGACCACGTGTACCATACTCCCAATATCTGTTGTATATTGTGTATTAATGTTTGCTATACTGTTCTTGTTTTTCTTTTCTGAAAGTTCTGTTAGCGCTGGAAACGGCTGCTTCTTTCTGGAATTTCTCCATTGTGGGACAATTAAAGGATCTCTCAATCTCTCAATCTCAATCTCAAACAAAGCCACGAGGCAAATATACAGAGCAGATCTGTAGTGAGGCGAATCAGCTCACACAGTAAGAATGCATGTTTATAAAGGTATATATATAATCAAAACCATGCCTGGAGTTGTATTCCGCTTCATTGATGAATCCCGTTTAATAAGTCCTCACCCTCTGAGCCTCAGAAAGCCTTCCAGTCTCGTGACGTCATAGTTAGATTTCCGAGATTGTCTGTGTTGTTTTTAAGTCCATAAATTATCGCCAGACCCGATCTGATCATTTCTGCCTCAGATAGTTGAGCCTTACTTTAGCATGCCATTGGCAAGCTAGGTTTGTTTATTTCCCCCATGTAATTCCCTCTACAGCCAGTAGCTGGGGCTGCAACTCAAATCCTGATGAGTGTCATGTGTGCTTTTTGTGGACCAATTTTTTTTTTAAGTTCTAAAACATGAGATGCCAAAGCAAATGTCCTGAGGAGCAATCATGATTTGTGTCAGACAGACTAAGTATTAAGATCACAAGCCTAAATGAAGGTTTGGTGGCACAGTAAAACCTGGCCATCTGCGATCTGTTCAAAATGCAGCCCTTGACGGAAAAAGATTATTACTTGTTCTTGGCAAAGCTATGACATCTCCATGGAGACGGGTGGACACCCCACCACAAAAGTAGTGCACCTTTAGAACTTACCATGCATGACCAAGGTGTGCATGATCATAGACAGTAGGGCCACAGCTGTACCTGGAACCAAACATCAATTCATATTCTTACTTCTTACAAAATCATAAAATAGAAATAATGCATAATATTTTCCATACCAGGTGGCTATCTTCTCCTTGGCCAATATGAGAGGCTCCTTCTGCTTGGTCAGACTGTTGAAAACCTTTATTCCCGTGTCAAAGCCATCAGGTTTGGTCCACTTCTTATTTGCAGCATGCATACAGTGCTTATGACATGTCCTTATGTGCACAAAGTCAATGGAAAGACCAGTCCGAAGCACGGTGCGTACAAACGTGCCCGTTCTAGCTCGATTCCACATGATGTCAGCTGGGTACGGCTCACCATCCGTAAGGACTGTCCTCCTACATCTACCATGTAATAAATAATGGAATTATGACCATCGTTTATTTAAATATTTACATTTTAGTTGACCGCACACTGTTTCGATTGTGTTTTCAACCGGGGTTGCCAGATCCAAGGGGGGGAAACTAGCAACAGGGCCTTTGAGGAAAAAAGGACGTAAAAATATTAACTATAAATATTCTCCCGATATTCAATGTCAAATACCACTGTATGTGGAATGTGGTAATACTAAAAATAAATGTGTTCAAATTATTGCTTTAAAAAAAAAACAACAACTTTATTGTTATGATT
>CM033620.1:29407617-29567671 GCA_019453435.1 Rhinogobius similis | reverse complement strand
GTAAGGTCAGCCACCTCTGATCTGCTTCTGTCATTTTCTGAGCTTAAGATTTATAATGTACATTTTATGCTTTTATGCTGACACACTGACCTTTTTGTTTAGGACAAGAACATGAATACCACATCTCCAGCCTGTTGTGACAATGATGATGAAGATGACGACGAAGAAGGAGAAGCCGCAGATATGGAAGGTATTCATTATTCAAATATTTAAATCAACATAATACATAGATTTACTTATTTTGTACTTTATAATTATGTTGCTTTTCTTCCAGAATATGAAGAAAGTGGTTTATTGGAAACAGATGAGGTAAAGAAACTCAAACATAAAAACTCATTTGCAGAAGCAGATGATTTATTGCGAACAATATATTATTAAAATGCTTTTTTGAAGATGTATTAGAATTACAATATCAAGAATGTCCGCACTTATTCAAGAATGTACTGTTTGGGTTAATTGTTTTATATCATTTTTTTCAGGCGACTTTGGACACAAGTAAAATGGTGGAAACGAAGCCTAAAGCAGAACCAGGCAGTGAAGATGCCATCCTCCAAACCCGCACTTATGACCTGTACATCACATATGACAAGTACTACCAGACGCCCCGGCTGTGGCTCTTCGGCTATGATGAAGTGCGTACACAGTTGCTAAAGGGTGTGGGTGTAGGGCTTCTTTGGTTAATAGGCTTTCAATAGCCTTATGGGCCAGAATTACTTTCTCATTTATTCCACACAGAGGAATTCAGTCCTATATTACCTCCCCTTGAATTTACACTAGGAGCTACAGCAAAGTCACGTGGGCAAAGCTGCAGAAGGGTGTATATTTAAAAGCCTCAGTTTACACCAGAGACATCAGAGCAAAGCTAGTCTGTGCATCACCACAGTATTTAGACACCAAACTGTTATATATTGCTTACAATAGTGTATGTTGGTTGGATGAAGTAGGTTTTAAAATGATACAAAATTTTATCAGAGCGGCGGTGAAGTACTTTTCACAGATTTAATTAATGCCCACTTACTCCGAAGTTTCAGCTATCTTGTAAAATTGATGTTTGAGGAGGTTAAGTATGTTTAATTTCTCCAATTCGACACTAAGTGTTTCGTAGTCCATCATCAGACATTTGCATTGATCCTGGATGTGACTGTTGTGAATGTTTTTTGGGAACATCAGGGACATCATCAGTTTATTTTGACACTGTGTTCCTCTTTCTTGTGTTTTCCTGCTTAAAAAGCCTCGAGACACTTAGCTAACACTGAAAAATTAAAACTCCAACCTAACAGCCGCATGGTAGTGCAGCGGTTAGCTACTGCGCTGCCATGGAGTAGCTTGTTCATTAACATGTACTGTCCTGACCAAATAACCCCCACCCCTAAGTAATAATAATACAGTATTAGTATAATAATAATTGTTATTGCTATTATTATTATCACTATAATCATCACTAATCACTAATGATAATAATAATTAGTTATTTATATAATATAATAATAATAGTTATTATTATTATTTTTATTACAATAACAATAATAGTTTAGAGAGTCGTAGAGTAGATTTTCGGACGGATTAGTACTCAAATCGATTCCTTCATGTCTGTGCTGTGGCTTTGGTATACATTGGGGGTTACAGTGCAGTTGTCTCCTTAGGAGCGGCAGCCCCTCACAGTGGAGCAGATGTATGAGGACATCAGCCAGGATCATGTGAAGAAAACCGTGACCATAGAGAACCACCCCCACCTCCCCCCTCCCGCCATGTGCTCCGTCCACCCCTGCAGGTAACAACTACATTTCTCTTTTTTTTATTTTTTATTGTTTCTGTGGGAACAATAGACTTGCTTCAAAATACATTTTTACACTTGTATCTCAAATAGTTTCATCCTGGAAATCTTGTTTTAATTGGCATGCTTTTCTAAAGAAAAATAATATTTTCATGAGTGGTCTTGTGTTCTCTTCTAGACATGCAGAAGTGATGAAAAAGATCATTGAGACAGTGGCAGAAGGAGGAGGAGAACTTGGTGTCCATATGTATCCTTTAATACCAAACAATAACTACTTTTAGCAGTCAAAGTGATTCAACTATAATAATGTGTTCTCCCTAACTGAAGTTTCCAGGTACCTTTTAATTTTCCTAAAGTTTGTGCAGGCTGTCATTCCTACGATAGAATACGACTACACGAGGCACTTCACCATGTAGCTGCTGAATTCTTCTGTGTCTTTGTCTGTCACATACATAAACAGCTCACCATTCTTTACCCAGGTCCGCCTCTGTGTGCAAATGACTATAAGCCGCTGCTGTACAGCGTTAGCATTGGATGTTAACAGCTAAAATTGTATTACATTTACAGTGATATCGAGCGAGCTTCTAATTGTGGTGAGCTTTATACACTTAATACTCTCCCTTTTACATAGGTCTACCGTTAAAGAAAACCATGTTTGGGAATTCTATTAAAAGTTCTATTTGGACAATATCTAGTAAGATTATAAAAAAAATGGCGTATTTATTTTTTCAGAATTTCAGAAGTGAAAGGTTGTATATTTATCAAATTAAGCGGTTTATGTATTCAAAGTAGGGTTATAAGACTCAAACCTTTGTGAAATTGTAACATACATCTAAAATTGAATGTTGATATTAGTGTTTGTATTCTGATATTAGAATTTGAAGAGAAAAAAAAACAATTCAAGCTGAAGTTTTAATTCAAAAGAGGAATTATCAAGAATAAAAACATTTGTAGATTGGATTTTCTACTTGAAAATAACATCCCTAAAAAGTCTTCTGTTAAAATAAATGAGAAACCTGCAAACTATTATATTTAATAATACAATTTCTGAAGGTATTAGAATTGTAGCAGATCTCAGTACTAAAAGTTACCTAAGGCTGACCAAATTTTAACTCTCACTCAATACTCCAGTGCGTGTCAGTAGCAGCTCTTCAGTGTAAGCCTGTTAACAGTGTAGTGGGCTTTCCTGCAACATACTCGGACCACCGTCTTGTCTTAACCTCCATCTGAATGTGTTACAGTGAGGGGACTTTTTTCTTTATGTGGAGTTACTTAGCAGCTTGTGTCTTTACTGATTTTATTGGCACACATCTGGGTGTATCTACTATTGAAATAAATGACTTAAGAAATGTGAATATGTGGTTTATTTATTTTTTTGCATTATTTTAAGACCAAATAACTTTGATTTGCAGTAAACTGTATATATATATATATATATATATATATATATATATATATATATATATATATATATATACAGATCATATTTTATATATCTTCTATATTTTGGCATGGATCCAACCAAAAAAAGTCAAGTGTGTTCAGGAGTTCCTGGAGGTCAATGGTTGGTTTCTGCTACTGGTCATTGTATCTTGTCATTGTGTCCTTTGGCAAAACACTTCACCCGTCTTCACCCCTGAAATAAATTCTTGTTAGTAATCTTTTTTAAATTATGTATTGTGGGGGCCATAGTTTTTAACAAAGGAAGTCCGACAAGTCTCAAGTTCAAGGAGGGGGGCTTCTACGAAAAAAAGGTTGGGAACTGGACTAGTCGACTAATTTGAAAACAGATTTGCTGACTAATGGACTACTAAAATGATAGTTGGTGATAGTAAGGTGAACTGTCTCAATAAACTGTTATTTGTTGTAAATTTAACATATTTTTGGAGTGTCTTGGACAATGAAAATAATTTGAATATAAAATCTAATAATAATAATAATAATTTACAATATGTTAAACCCATTTGTTTGCCTGAAACTCAAGTTAAGGAGGATTCTAGAGTGTCAGGGGGTACTTGAGACAAATGAGGTAGGGAACCACTGCTGCAATAATGAATCAAAACAATTAAAGCAAAAATATGAATCTAGCATTCCTTTTTTGAAAGTCCACAGTAACTATTGTGACAGGCCTAGACTCAATGAATGAGGGTTTCATCTGAGAGAACATAGATGAGATATTATATATATGAGCTATTCAAACAGATAAAAGCACATCTTGGTGGTTAAAATGTATCCGATGTTTCTTTCACTTTTGTCACCTGACCTGGCTGGTTCGGACCCCAGACACTTTGAGAGTCTCTGAGAGACGGGCGAACGCGTAACCGGGACACAGTGCTCTTCTGCCCCGCACTCAGACTCTCCTTCTTTTGTTTTGTACTTGGTGAATCTCATAGCTCAGCACCTTGTCTAACTGAATGACTATTTTGTAGAAATAAATAAACACTATTACGACGGAGTATAAGGGCCAACTGAAAAAAAAAAATGCGGACATTACGAGATTAAACTCGTAACATTTCGACATTAAACTCGTAATTGTATGACTTTTTCTGGCTTCGACTTTATTCTCATACATTTACGAGATTAAAAGTCGTAATATTACGAGAATAAAGTCGTAATATTACGAGATTAAAAGTCGTAATATTACGACTTTTAATCTCGTAATATTACGAAAAGAAGCTATTTCTTCCAAATCTGTTTGGTTCTTCCGACGAAACAAACCCAAACGTCTGCATTGTCGCTTCAAAGTCCTTAAACTAATGATAATGTGGTGATGCTGTGCTAAAAGACACAGTATTTCTTCGTGCGTAAACCCTAGTTCAAAGTATAACCGCACAAAATGCTCCATATCTCCATAACACAGGTACTGGCTTCATACACATTTTCGACTGTATTCTCGTAATATTACGACTTTTAATCTCGTAATATTACAATTTTTAATCTCGTAATATTACGACTTTTTATCTCGTAATATTACGACGTTATTCTCGTAATATTACAATTTTTAATCTCGTAATATTACGACTTTTTATCTCGTAATATTACGACTTTATTCTCGTAAATGTATGAGAATAAAGTCGAATCCAGAAAAAGTCATACAATTACGAGTTTAATGTCGAAATTTTACGAGTTTATTCTCGTAATGTCCGCATTTTTATTTTTTTCCCCCAAATGGCCCTTATACTCCGTCGTACACAATGATACCTCGGTGATTTTTTTCCCTTTCATTTCGAGATGCCTCTTGTATGACTTCACCCAGGCCAGTAAGTGTCGCTGTGAGCACGCTCTTCTTTTGAATGGCAGCAGAGTCACACGGCAGAGGTTGCAGTCCCTGGATCCCGACACTAGCAGCGCGAGCAGCAGATGAAGTATCGCTTGGATGGAGCGTGTGGAGGTCGCATCGTCATGTCTGTCCTCGGCCCCACGCTGCTGCTCTGTGCCAGCGGGTTCTTCTCCAACCTGCGGCCGTCCGAGCCCTTCCTCACCGCCTTCCTCATGGGTCCGGACAAAAACCTCACCGAGATCCAGGTGAGACCGTAGACTAGACCGGGGCTAGTCAAGCTAACGTCAGACTAGCCGAAGTACAGGTTATGAAATCTAGAGAGACTCCTGCCATAGAGGAGGATACACCTGTGCAAACTTCATGAAACTGTATAACATTACATTTTGAGCTTGATTATTTCCTTGCAAAAGCCTGTTTTTATTTGTATTTGGAACTTCAAAATAACAGTCCTTCATTTTGCTTCATTTATATATATATATTGTAATAATGCTCTCTGTCTGGTGACTTAACGTGTCTTCTAATCCAGTGTCTCTCGAACTTTACAAATCAAGTACGGCCTTGTGAAATATTTGGATTTCTCTGAATCACGAGAGCTAATCTAATACAAAAAGCTGATCTGATCCAGAATTAAAATAAGTCAGAACTGGCACTCAATCATGCATAAACTGGGTTTACACAAGATCTAAACCTGATATACACAGATCTCGATTACAAGACTAAAACACGTAAAACAAACGTATCTAATAAAGAAAACTTTTGTTTTGTGTTTGCACTTTGCTTACAGTAGGAATTACAGACTGAAATAATTTTGGAGACTTTTTTTTTGCTCCTGCTCAGGGGCAGATACCCTACAGTCAAAGTTAAAACAAGTTAATTTACAACTAACATTTTCTGAGCAGGTAAAAGAGAAATAACTTGGAAACAGTGACTCCAAAAATACTCTTCTTAGTAAGTAGTAAGTAGGTTCTGAAAAACTGAGAATGATTATGTTTTATTTTTAATTTCAGTCTTTGTTTGAGGGTTACAGAACTCAAAAATGTGTGAAAACATCTAATCTGGCCGAGGACCCTGAGTACCATTGGAAGATCCTTCCCACTTGATATTTTTCCATTATTTTTGACCTATTGCAATCCCTTAGTGTTTTAATCTAACCATCTGACATAATTTAACTTGCTCCACACATTATGGGATTAAAGTTTTTTTTCTTGTCTTTGTTCAGTTTTAATAGCTCAAATACCTTGAAAAAATATTGATTCTTACAGTGAGTGGGATTGCCTCTCCACAGATCTGCGGTCTTATTTATTATATGCATGTACTGTACACTCAAAAATGTTACTAACGCAATTTTCCATGTTAAATGAGTGGTCTATAAAAAGCCAATTTATATGAAACTGAGCAGTCCGGTCCAAAAACACTGAAGTTTGAGTGTTTTGGATTTCAGAGATGAAGGTTTGAAGAAGTTTCTGTTTTTGTTAGCAAGTAGGAATTTAGAAAAATTAAATTATACCTTTAATACATCCCTTAATGCCTGATTCCTGCAAGTCACTCTCTGCTTGAAAATGGCCCATTTATATTTTTTGCTTCTAGTTGACTATCGGTAAAACAATATTTATGTACTATGTAGAGGTGGGTAATGTTGACACAAATTTATATTTCAACATTTTTTGGAGTATCCTGATAACAATAGTCAATATTATATTAGTCCGCAGAAATGTATTTAAACATGTCTTTAAACATATTAGTTGAGGTTTAATTGTAAAATCAATCACAAAAGTGCAGAAATATCACCTCATATTCTTATTGTTTTACTCTACTCTCACGCTAAACAATATACTTAATATACTTTAAAACGACATTCACAATATTATTACCATATGACAAAAATTCAATATATTGTCCACCTGTCACACTATGTAACTTTGTGGTGATTTTCTGCCACCTGCTTGTCTCCATGGAGATGTTATTGCTTTGCTCGGAATGTTCCACAGTACGGCATTCAACATCTCCATCTACATGGGAACAAGCAGGTTACAGGCCAAATTATAGGTCAAGTCTGTGTCTGTGTTTTTTAAGCATTTTAAACTTGAACTAGAAAAAGAGACTAAATCAGAACTAAACTATATCCAAACTAGCAATATGATACCAATCTGAGTGAGTCATTATTAGGTTAAGGACTGCAATCCGTTCAAGTCCAACAAAAATGCTTTGGGGAAGAACTACTTGAGCTAATCCTTTTATAATGACATGCTTGGAATATTTGGAGCTGAATTTAATGGCTGTTGCTTTATTCATATCGTCTGAAAGGTATTGTCTAACAGTGTTACACTATATATGATTTTATAGAGAAGATAGTGAGTCAGTTTCAATATGATTTCAGTAAGACAAAGGGTAGCAGTAGCTGTTATTTCATTGTTATATTTGGTTTGGTACATTTCTTGAATAATCCCAATTTTATTATTTTAATAATATTATTTTATTATAATAATCATTATCTGGACTAGACACATTCTAAAACGCATTTGAAAATACCTTTTTCATACCTTTTAGCCTTTTTACACCCTTTTATAACAAAACGGTGACATCATTAAATCAAAATGTTAAAGTATAAACTCTTTCTGATTCTCATCAGTGATACATACACTTAATTTGTAATTTTTTCCCCATCAATGACAATGTTGACTAATCAACTTGTAAAATACTCCACTATGAACCAATTTTCGCAATACTGGTATCGACTCCATAACAAAAATTGCCCTTTTAATTTTTTTTTATTTATTTTTAGAGATTAATTAGTGAACATTGGAATAGAATAAAATTTAAAAAAAAAAAAAAATATATATATATATATATATATATATATATATATATATATATATATATATATATATATATATATATTCACATTATGTTTCCACAATCATGAAAGAATTTATTTTATATAATGCATAAATACATTCTGTTATCATTTTGTTATTTATTATTATTTATTTATAAGTGAAAAGCTTAAATTCAACTTCTTGCTAAAGATTTTAAGCTCTACATTCTTGGCAACAGCAGCAACTGCATATTGGCTATCAATATCGGCTAGTTACAGCACTATTTGTTTCTATTGTCCACAGGTTGTCAATGAGATCTACCCCATCTGGACCTACTCCTACCTCTTCCTGCTCTTCCCTGTCTTCTTGGCCACGGACTTCCTGTGCTACAAGCCCGTGCTGATACTCCAGGCCAGCAGCTTGGTGGCGACCTATGTGATGCTGCTCAGGGCCCGCAGCGTTTGGGCCATGCAGCTGATGGAGTTCCTCTTTGGCCTGGCCTCTGCCTCTGAGGTGGCCTACTTCTCCTACATCTACAGTGTGGTGGAGCCCGCGCATTACCAGAGGGTGACTGGGTACTGTCGGAGCGTGACACTTTTTGGGTCAGCCGTCGGGTCACTCCTGGGGCAGCTCTTGCTCTCCCTGGCCCAGGTGCAGTTGTATTACCTGGTGGTGATCACGTTGACGTCAGCTACGATGGCGTTTGTGGTGCCCTGGTTTCTGCCTAGGCCCAAGAGGAGTTTGTTCTTCCATAAGAGTCCTGTAATGGGCAGAGAGGAGCCGGGAAGCAGCACGGGGCTCATGCAGGCGGACACGGACAGTAAAGTGCCTCTCAGTGAGAATGGGCAAGACTCTGTGGTGAGTTTTTTTTTTCTTTCTTTCTACCGTTACATTAATTTGTAGTGGTATTGAAGTTTGTTTTTAATAGTTTTATTTCACTTATCGTAACAGGCCAGGTGAGTAAGTAAAAAAAAAAAACAGATATGAATTTGAAACTTGAAAGTGTCATACAGTGATCCCTCGTTTATCGCGGGAGTTGCGTTCCAAAAATAACACGCGAAAAGTGAAATCCGTGAAGTAGTCACAGCGTTATTTTTTATTATTTTACAATGCAATACTGAACTATAGAATGAAACCAAAAATCAAAACCTGTTTTAAAGCCCAAAATGTGTTTAAAACAATAATTTTAATATAGTAATACAAGGTTGGAAACATTGTCACTGGCGTATTTCACAGTCTGTGCCTCTTGGTCCTGACTCCGCTCCGCTGTAGCGTCTGTTTCTACTGAAGGCGCAGGAGAAGAACATTGTTATGTGTAGTTGTTGGCGCTCTTTCTTTTTCTGAGCAAGAAGATTTCTATAAACGGATATGCCACCTTCGATTATATTTGAGAACTGCAACGAACGACTCGTCAAAGGGTCCCGTTCTTGTGCGTGCGCTGAAGTTCAGTGGACGCACTGTAAAAATATCCGCACTGTAAAAAAAATCCGTGAAGCAGCGAAGCCGTGAAAGATGAAACGCGATAGAGCGAGGGATCACTGTACTTGTAAGAGAAAAAAATGCATTACTAAGTTTTCATCATGTATAAAAATGGCCAAAATTGCACATATTTGGGACATATGAATCTGAAAAAAAAAACAGGTTTAAATTTCTTGCATTATTTTGTCGACATATTGGATTAAAAATCTATTTATACAAAGATGATTTAGTTTTTGAGTAAACTAGATCTGACTGGAAATGTGTGTACAAAATCTAAATTTGACCCAATTTGTTGAGTTAACTTCAATTAATAACTAAGGTTTAGAATTAAATCTACTCACAAACAACAAATAACATAAACTAGTCCAAAATGCATTGGAGAAAACTGCTTTTGAAGTTTCAATGTTCCATATAGATTTATGGCTGCAAGTGGATTAAATTGGATTGAATTGATGGAACATTTTAGGTGCAGATTGGATAATGTTGTTGTTTCCAGGTGAAAGAGTGTATGTTGAGAGAGAAAACTGCAAAAACAAAGGGATATATAGTTTGGTCTGTATTGTCTGCCCTTAATGGCTAGACCTTTTGAAGTTGTATATTTACTAGGGCTAGTTGATACTTCCATCCATGGAATGATCCATGTCTTTAGTCAACCAAAGACATTTATTTTATTTTATTTTATTTTTTTATTTGGTTGGGACAGTGCATGTTAATGAACATACATGATATACATGCTGTAAACACACCAGATTATAGCCATGGGCTAATTTCCATCTGTTGTCCCGCATTCACTCTCATTCATTCATTCATTTATTCACACACAGACAGGGACAGACAACCATTCACTCTCACATTCATACACTACGGGCAATTTTAGAGTTGTCAATTAACCTACACAGTCATGTCTTTGGACGGTGGGAGGAAGCCGGAGAACCCGGAGAGAACCCACGGTAACACGGGGAGGACATGCAGACTCCACCCCGAGAGATCGTGTGATGTTGGTCTGGTCCGGGATTCGAACCCACGATCTCCTTATTGGGAGGCAGAAGCTCTAACCGCTCTGCCACCGTGCACATGTCCTGACGGATCGATTTGTCGCCTAAGGGGCGTGGCAAGAGCGCTTGAAACTATTCGGTATTGCTATTATCTGACCATATATCTGACCAAACTGCACTCAATAGGCAGAGTTCATGCAAAAACAACAATTTCAACAGAAATTGTATATTTAGATATAAAAAGGCAGATTAAACAAATCTTCAGCTAACTCACTCCATATACCATCTCCTTTTTGCTGTGGACCCATTTAAATCCTTAAAATGTGAATGAAATTATCAGTCAACTAATACAATATTTTGTCAATTAAGACTCCATCGACCAATTAATCACGTAAAGGCCAACTATCCTAATATTTATCAGTTGCAACACAAAACAACTAAAAAGGTCTTGACAAACCCTGCAGCGAGTATGATTTCACAATTCAGATGGATCAGATAACCACATTAAGATTTGTTTTGTGACAAAATTTGGCTGACAGGTATTGTTTTAAAAGTCTTGATTTCCATTGCATTCCAGTGTTGTATTTTCTGACCATAGGAGTTCAGATCAGGTGACTCGGTGGGTCCCAGCAGGGGTGCGCTGGAGGTTCTTCGGCTGCTTGTCTCAGACCTCCTGGGCTGTTACCGCTGCCGTCCCCTGCTGGCCTGGTCCCTGTGGTGGGCCCTGGCTACGTGTGGGTACTTCCAGGTCATAAACTACACCCAGGTCTTGTGGGAGAAAGTCCGGCCATCCCAGGACTATGACATCTATAACGGATATGTGGAGACACTTTCCACGCTGCTCGGTGAGAGACACATGCATTTCATTCATGACAGTCATTTACTATAAAGCAATTACTTTTAGACCCATGATCTTGTAAGACCGTCTATTAATCTTATTATGTGGGACTATGGAATCATCCAATATGGTGTCAGCTCTTACCTGAGTTCATATTATCCGGCTTCATTGTCCTCTCTAGTCACATCATGTAGATGGTAGTGGTAGGATGGGCATCTGGCACAAAACCTGCAAAATCAGCTTATCTGCTGCAAGCCCAGGTGCAAACCAAAATTACCATGTTTTTATCATTTACATTTTTGAGTGCTACAGTACTATGGCAGGTGCACCTTACCCGGCCCTGCCATATGAATCCTCACGATACTTGTGAGTTCACAAACTCTTGAGAATCCATCTGGGCGGTGTACCGTTGTCAAGGCTGCACCGGCCGCTGAGTGCTGAACCAATCACAGCACTGCATTGTGGTTTGGGTTTGGTTCAAAGAGACGAACCTAAACAAACATGACAATGCTGATGGACGTACTTCGGCCTATTCCAACACATTTACAGACTATTTTGCTTTTGAAAATGTGCACATAGAAGTGCTTTGTGCATTTAGGGACGCGGAAGAAGTCTGTGCTTTTCTCTCAACTGAATTTCTTGATTTCTTGGCTTGTTCCGCTTGTGATTCTGCGACCAATTATTTCAAATGTTCATCATGATGTTACGCATTTTCCTGAACGACATCAACAGGGCCTGTCCAGATTGATAATGTGTTGAACTAATTCAGAGTGATACACACATCAGTCTGGCGTGAGCCAGGTTAAGGTACACCTACATAATTCCTTGGAATTAGAAAGTTAAAACCATACTTTGTTTAGAACATTCTTCATGCAGATTTATACAATATTGTGCAATATTATAGCTAATATTCTACAACATTTCCATGGAAACAAGCAGGAGGTTCCTCCAGGCCAAGTATGAGTCAGGTTTGTGGAGGTGCAAGCCCACTCACTGTAAGGACATAGATTACTTACATTTTCAGTACCATAAAAATGTTACATTGTTTTTATTTTAATTTTAGGGATGTAACAAATTATTTTAGTTGTTGACTAGTTATTATTATATATTATTTTGTATTTTTAAATACATTATCAACCAATTAAAGGTTCAAATATGGAAAACTAAGGTTTCTAGATATTAGAGATATCTAGATCAGAGAATATTTATGGATAAAGTGTATTATTGAAGACAATTTTAAACGGTTTATTTTTTTTTTTACATTTTTGAATAAAAACTCTAGATCTGTCTAGTCCAAATAACAATTATCACAATGGGACTAGTATTATTTATTTATTTATTTATAGTCAACTAATCACTTGATTAATTGTTGCACCCCTAAAACAATGGGCATTCTTCTAAAATATTATGGCGTCTCAAACTAAACAAAATGGAAATTGCTCATTGTAGTTGTGTAGCCATATTCTTGACTGGTGTGTTGTAGGTGCACTGGCTGCCCTCCTGGTGGGTCTCCTCCCTGTGTCGTGGTCTGTGTGGGGAGAGCTGAGTCTGTCCCTCCTCTCGCTCCTCATGACTCTGTGCATCTTTGGGATGGACCTCCTGGAGAACATCTGGACCTGCTACAGCCTCTATGTGCTCTTCAGAGCCGTCTACATGCTGCTCATCACCGTGGCAACGTGAGTTGGCCAAGAGTGTATTGACCCTTTGAAAATGTCTATATTTTAAAAAACATTCTGAAAAACATTTTGATTCTGGAATGGAATTTTTGATGAATGAAAACCACTCAGATACAGTGAGTGATATCAGAGCAAGGCTTAAAGACATTTACTATTATACAAATTATGCAATAATAATAATACTTGAGAAATGTTGCCTTCCCAGAATGTTGGGAAGTAACCGAATATATGTACCCAAAATACTTGATATTTTGAGTAACTCTATTCCGGTTCAGTTACTCTTTCTTTTGGTGGTATTCAACATTTTAAATTGAAGATAGGTAATTCTACAAGTCCCGCAATTTATTATTTATAAAAAATCACGACTAATTAAACATGAAATTTATTGCAGACCCATGATCCATCTCATTTCACTCATAGCTGTCTTCTCTGAAGTGGCAATGGGTTTAATTTAATGCAGTTTAAGTGAGTCAAATGTGTAAAACGTACAAGAAGAATACATGAGGAGCTGAAACAACAAGGATGTGTAAAACCAGTATTTCAACAGTGAGTAAACTCTGAAGCAATGCTAGGTGTCACAAGTGGGTTCTTTGTAAATATGATTGCCTTCCTCCCCCATTGTCTTTAACAACAGAGTAGATAAATGTACTATTGTTGTTGAGTTAATCTTTTGTTGTACTTATAAAGTGTTTTTTCTACCTGAATATAATACAACATGTGTTTTTCTATTTGCTAAATCAATATAATTGCAGTGTATTTTGAAATAATTTAAACTAATGGTTCCACATCAGAATGTTTTTTTTTAATTATTGCAGTGTTGACTGTAGGTAATATCCTGACTCTAACCCATACCTTTCTGTCATTTAAATGCAAACAGGAAAATCTCTATATGTAAGAAACCAATATAGTATAGTATTAATGTTGTATAATTCTTAATTGAGGTATGTGTGTTGCAGGTTCCAGATAGCAGCCAATCTAAACATGCAGCGATATGCCCTGGTGTTCGGGGTCAACACGTTTGTTGCCCTGCTGCTTCAGTCTCTGCTCACTGTGGTGGTGGTGGACTCTGCTGGCCTGGGACTGGACGTCTACACTCAGGTCAGGAGCCCACATGGAAAACACCTTTAAAATGTGTGAAAAACACTAAAGTTAACGTCATTCATACTAAAAGACCACTTTTGCTGGAAGGTGGTAGAGTAAGGCCAGTCGTTACCTTTATACCTTTACCTTTATTATAAAATGGTATACATTTTATAATACATCCACGGGATCCACGCTGAACGAGGACATGTTCAGTGTGGTTGTCAGAAACTTTCTAAAAGGTGCACTATCTAAGCTTTTCAAGAGAAGGGTCTGCCAACTTAGTGGAGATGTTATTGTCTTGCCTGGATGCCCCACAATTTGGCATCACCTTATTTATCTCATGGAGACAAGCAGTCCAAGTTACAGGTCAGCTCTATGGAGAGGAGAGCCTACTCACAGAAAAAATGCATGTTTTCCCAGGATTTTTGTTAGAAAACACCCAAATTGAAATAAATGCTTGACAAATAATAATACTGTTGAATATTTGAGGAAAAGCAATTGCCCGTAAAATTGGGACTATAAGCCGCTATTTTTTTCTCATGATTTCAATCCTGCGGCGTATACAGAGATGCGGCTAATTTATGTATTTTTCCGGGATTGGCCTCTCGGGGCGCTCTAACAGAAAACGCAAGAGTTTGACGGACCAGTGAAAGTTTTTTCTTTGTAAATATGACTGGTGCGCCTTATACTCGGGTGCGCTCAATTGTCCGAATTTTACGGTACATCAAGAGTACATACAAAGTGCACTTTTAATGAAACATTAAAATCAAAGAAAGAAAAAAATTTGTGTAAAATTTTTTTTTTAAAACAACATAGTATTGTTTTACAACACTAATAAAGACATTCTTGGTCAAAAAACAGAAAAAAAGCCAGGACTGATTTTCGCCGGACAAAATTAATAGCACCCTCAACTTAATATATAGTTGCACACCCTTTTGAAAAAATAACTGAAGTTAATCATTCCCTATTGCCATTTAGGAGCTTCTAACACCTCTCAGCCGGAATTTTGAACCACTTCCTTTGCAAACTGCTCCAGGCCTCTCATATTGGAAGTGCTTTTTTCAACAACAATTTCTAAGAGTTCTCCACAGGTGTTCAATAGATTGAGATTTGGACTCATTGCTGGCCACTTCAGAACTCTCCAGTGCTTTGCTGCCTTCCATTTCTGGGTTTTTGAAGTATCTTTGGGGTCATTGTCCTGCTGAAAGACCCATGATCATGGACACAAACCCAGCTTTCTGACACTAGGCACTGCATTGTGACCCAAAATCCTTTGATAATCCTCAGATTCCATGATGCCTTGCACACAGTCAAGGCACAGTCAAGTGGCAGAGGCACAACAACCCCAAAACATCTTTGAACCTCTACCATATTTGACTGTAGGTACTGTGTTCATTTCTTTATAGGCCTGGTGTCAGTAATGGGGTCTCCTGCCGTAGCGTTTCATTTCATTCAAATTTCGACGGATAGTTGGCGCAGACACTGATGCACCCTGAGCCTGCAAGACAGCTTCAATTTCTTTGGAACTTATTTGGGGCTGCTTATCCACCATCCGGACTGTCCTGCGTTGCTCAGTTGCATTGATCAATTTTCCTCCTTCGTCCAGATAGTTCTTTTCTTCTCTTTCTGTTCTCCATGCTTATTGTGAATACACATACACAATGCGAAGACTGAGTCAACATCTCTCCTTCTCTGCTTTCAGGTGTTTTTTTTTTTTTTTAATAACCACAATTTTGAAAGGGTGCCTATTTTGTCCGGACAATTTTTGGAGTTTTGTGTGAAATTATACATACCAACACTTTTGGTTATGACTGTGCTTGACTAACACAGGGCATAGAATTAGTAAAAGGTCTCTACTATTTTTATGGTATAGCCATATATAATGTGACCCAAACTAACCCCTTGCCTTCTCATTTTTGATGTTGTCCATATAAATCCAATAAAATAATTAGTCGATCTATGTTGCCCGAGACACTATTGACCAATTAATCGATTAGGCGACTAAAGACAATTGAGATGGCTTACTAGAATCTACAAAATAATAAATAAATAATAATATTATTTTTTTTACCTACAGTTCCTCATCTACGGTGGCTACTTTGCCTTTATCTCAATGGTCTTCCTGGCGGCTGGACTGTACAAAGTGTACAGCAGGAGGCGCTCTGAGCTGGAGGGCTGCAGTGGAGCGGAGACGCAGTCAAACGGTTAACCCAACAGTAACATCAGCTCGTCCTGACTGACAGCTTTTGGATGTTCATTTGAAAACCTGACGCACAGTGCCCCCTACAGTGGACTTCTGTTACTGCACAAAGCTGGTTCAGTTTGTGTGTTTTGATGATTGACCAATTTAGACTTGAATATGGCCTGTTTTTTTTCTACTAGTTGACTGTGAATGTGAGAACTAAACCAGGTCCAAACAAATACTATGTCAGATCTCAAAAACTAAACGGACAACAACTTGAATAATACAATCGCAGATCTGTACTAGGATTAAACTAAAGGCCTGTACTCTGAAGCTGGACTACAAGATTATTGAAGTAACTTCAGGGTTACCCCTGGTTTAGCTGTACTACAAAGATGAATTGCTTTCTACCGGGGTAGATCTCTATGGTAACAGACTCTGAACTCATAACCTGCAGCCAAGTGCAAGCGAGAGAGTGCTATGCGGTGCATATTCTTTTAAACCATTGGATTTATAAAGAAGACTGATATTTAAATACACTTAGCTTATGCAGATGATTCCTAGATAGAATATCCCCATTATCTTTAATCATACTGTATTACAAGCTATTAAAATATGTACAAACTTAAACACTAAAATGTAGCCTTGTGCACTGATATCAGAGCCATGTACAGAGAATGTACTAAAGTCATTCATTCATTCATTCATTCATTCATTCATTTTCTACCGCTTATTCCCGTTAGGGGTCGCGGGTGACTGGAGCCTATCCCAGTGACTTTGGGCCTTAGGCGGGGTACACCCTGGACAGTGGCCAACTCGTCGCAGGACTGACACAGAGAGACAGACAAGGACAGACAACCATTCACTCTCACATTCATTCACTAGGGACAATTTAGAGTTCTCAATTAACCTACACAGTCATGTCTTTGGACGGTGGGAGGAGCCGGAGAACCCGGAGAGAACCCACAGTAACACGGGGAGGACATGCAGACTCCACCCAGAGAGATCGCGTGATGTTGGGGTGGTTCGGAATTCAAAACCACGATGTTGGGGTGGTGCGGGATTCGAACCCACGATCTCCTTATTGAGAGGCAGAAGCTCTAGCCGCTCTGCCACCATGCACCCCACTTTAGTACATTTGGGCTTTAATTAGTTTTATCAATGAATGATATTCAAATGAACTTTCTCTGGTGCAACTCTTGTGGCTGTGATCGGTCGCCAAGTGTCGATTACACATGAACACAGCCCTTGACTATCCTTTGGCTTATATTTGTCTTATATTTTGTCTCTTAATCCTCCTTGTATATTTTGTGACTATTTCTCCGGTGTTCTAATTGGTCAGCTAACCGCTTCATTCCTAAAATCCAGGGTTGACAAAGCGAATCATACAGCTTATCCAGAGCCTCATGTCTTGATTTGTCTAACCGAGGAAGAGAAACTTATCCAGGATGAGTTTTGACAGCTTCATAGTACAGGACTCCGAACTGAGATCCACTCCGTAATGTTTCTTTGTTCACCACCTGCTAGTCTCCAAGGAGATGTTATGGCATTAAACCTATCATGATAGTAAGGCGTGTTTTTCAAGCTATTTTCAGCAATAAAATACACTATAAATGCTTTGTAGATACAGTTCATGGCCTACTATTCAACATTCCAAAGCACATTAGATAACCTCGAATGGAGACATAAAATAAAAATTAAAAAATAAATAAAATACCTGTTGTATTTATCAATAATGTGAGGCCTTTCTTAGAGATGCAAAACGTGCTTTAGTATCAAAAACGTGCTGCTGTTCAGCAAACACCACATTGTTTGCCTTAAAGCCCAACGGGCTTGTGTTCAACTAACACCCAGAGGGATGTGTTTTAAGCATTTGTGTAGTCACCACAGACCTTTTCAATAACTTTATCACATCCTACATGCAAATCATGAAACAAGTCGTTATGTCAAACTGACTCTTGGGAGAAGTATGCACAGTATTAATGTTTAGACAATCGAACAACTTATGAGTTGCGACCACACAGAATCTTGAACCTGAAACATGGGATATCTACATTTCAAATCTTTGTATCCCATAGCTGAAAGATCTATGCCACTGTAGAAATATGCTCCACTTACATTACCTCAAAATGTTGATAAACTGGCTGGCCTGTCTGCTGTTACGTCAAAGCTAGACCAAGTGTAGAATGTCAAATAATTATTTTGAAGCCTTATTTTGGGACCTGTGGCTGTAATCTTGAGGTATCTTTTTCCACCAGCCAAAAACATATACAGTGTTTGTATTTATTATATTAAATTCATACAAATGTGCCTTTATTGTGGCTGAAGCACTTATTTGTCACTTTATATCCCAAAAATGAACAACTAGCTATTAAAAAGTGTGACATTGTATAGTATAAATTATGCTATGTGGATTTTTTGTTTAATGTGTGGTGTAATTAAGAACACTGTTACAATCAAATATGTATTAGAAGAATGGATAGTAGTTGTGTATTGGTAGGGATAGAAAGTTACTAGAAGTTAGTTCAGTTTCAGCAAGCACCTCATTTTCAGAATGACTATCACTTTAGACAACATTTGATCTGTCTGATAAATCTGGACAATAGTTGGTTGCTACTCTGAAAGAGTCATAAACAGTCATATTGTACATAAATACATACATGAAGGGCCTTTAAAAGCAATAATTATGGTTTAATATCAAAATTAAATAAGTCAAAAATGCCAACATTATGTACTTGTGTGTTGTGTTTTAAATTTAGGAATATGGCTTTTGATCTTGCCATTTACTGCTCAATTTATGGTATATAATTACCATACGTTTGACAAAACATGCACTAATGTAAAGCCTGCTTACCTGACAAAACTTGACTAATGACTTCTATTTTTTAAAGTATTTTTGTGACAATAAGGTTTATAAACTTCATAGAAATTATAGCTGAAATGTATGAAATTTAGATAACAATGCTGCTGTATTGTATATATTTAATAAATGTTCTGAAAGAAGTGCAATCAGTTGATGTTTTTAATGGTTATTTTGTACGCACAAAATTAAAAATTCACCACACGACATGATTGAAGCAAACTTTTGGAGACTCAGAAGCTAAGCCCAAAGAGACTACACAATGAGCATATTAGCTATTTCTTACTCGAAGCCTGTGTCTTTGCTCCTTTCCGTTACTCCAAATGATCTGGAACGTATTAGTTTTGTTGTAGATCTTTAATGCAATTGCACATTGAACATTACGGAGCTGTGACATCTACAAAAATCACTTAATCACTTCATAAAGATATTTTTTCAGTCTTTGCAGAGCTAAAACAAAATGCACACACACAAGCGAGGCAGAACTTTCTTTACCTTAAATTGTGTTGGTTATTATTAGGTGGTATATTAGTACTCCATATTTTGGCTCATTCATAACAAAAGTCTATGGCATCTACCTGGATATTTAACATTTTGAAACATCACAGAAGTTGCATGAATAAATATTGTCAGCTGAGGCTCCAAATGACCGTGACCATTGCCATAACACCGTTCAGCACAGCCATCCCATAACCCAGTCGGGCCCCATCACTATGGAAACACGTGTATTAGTACTAAATTATGCAAAGGAAAACAGAATTAAGGGGTTTTGGTTGTTACCTGCCCTTGGGCGAAGCATGTGGGCGGGTCCTGCAGTGGGCGGACTCCAGGTGAGTCAGGATCCAGGAGGAGGCGGAGCAGAGACCAGCCACGACTAGAGAGATGGCCAGGACGCTCCAGAAACCTACAGGACATCGATGATTGTTTAATTTATGACAACTTACAAGACAATACTCAAGTAGAAGTTAAAAGTTGTAATTACTAGTAACAGCCTGACAGCTGATTCACAAGGACAAACAAAAATGTATGACTTTATGAAAATCTTGTAATTTCAAAACTCATTCCACAAAAATTAGAAAAACAAAATCATAGTTAAAAGGAGCAGTGCAAGAAAGGCATGTTAAATCATTTAATACAGTTAACAAAGCTTTAGTGGGAAAATTAAGTAACCGAAACTTTTACTCGAGAGTACTCAGAAAACTAGTAGTACTACTTTTATTTAAAACTTTACTTGTGTAACTTGTGTAAAAGTAACAGAGTAATAACCACCTCTGAAACTTACTGATGAATGATGAAAACAGTATAAACTTAACTGTTTTTAAATTGATTTGTGGTGATAAGACAACAAGGATGAGCAGTTAAATTTGAATGCATTATTTAAATGTCTGCTTCTCTACACATATATTTAATTGTTATATAAATCCGAGCTGGGGTGGAGATAGACCCTCTATTCCAAGGTAAAATTCTTTATAGGAGTTTGTATCAATTTCAATTCATTTTTCAATACATCTCATTGGAATTGGTATCAGTTTAACATCTTAACATAACATAAAATATGGGCCACATCAAACATAAATATAAAAGCAAGTAGAAAAATAGGGTTGACACCTCCATTTTAAAACTCTGACCTCATTGATATGTAGAAATGTATTTTGCCCTGCACAGAAGCAGAGGACAAAACATTTGATTTCAGATTATCAGTAACTTTTTTTTGCTTTGCTCTGCATTAGTGCAATGTAACTTGTTCTTATGTTCTTACCAAGTAGTTTCCATGTAGGTTATTGGCATATATGTTATGAAATAATTTACCCAGCATCTTTCGCTCTGTCCCATCCTCTCCTTTGACTCTCAACCGCCTAAGTTCTGGAAAAGCAATTATTTCATTAGTTCAGAATTACTGCAAAAAGAAAATTGAGCATGCATTAGTTTACCTTTGAGGACAGGGTAAAGGAGTGCGACCACACAGCCCACCAGCGCCAGGACCACCGCAGAACTCAGCAGCGACAGAACCAAACTCACAACACGCCTGGGTGGTCCTCTGGAGCTTTCTCTGCGGGGCTCGGACATCCTCACTATATATCCGGTGTTCTGTCCCAAAACCTTACTTCACCATAGCTGGAATATTTCTCCCCAAATCACAACTTTTTCAGCCCAAAGTCTCTCCTCGCCATTTTGTGTTGTGCCAGCAGCAGGTTACTTCCGCACACAGATCTGCACAGACGAGTCGGTGTTGTAGATCTGGTGTCGGTCAGTCCTGCTTCTTCTGCTGCGTTCCTCTGACGTCTGCGCTTCCGCTTTTCACCATAGAACTATAATAAAACCTGGAAGATGAATCCAAGATGGCCGTCCTGTTTATCCCTATGGAGAGTGCTCATTGGCGCATGACCCCAAAAAAGTTTCTTACTTCCGCATTTACTTCCTGATACGGCGGCTGACATCTTTGTTTTACTTCCTGAAACGATGGCTGCCATCTTTGTTTTACTTCCTGAAACGGAGGCTGCCATCTTTGTTTTAGGGCGCCACGTGACGACAATCCCCCACTTCATATAAAAACGGTAATTTCGGTGATTTTAGAAAAGGTAGAAAAGAACATTTCCTTCTATTTTATTTAAATACCGATAATAATTCAGTCCTGTCTGCAATTATAATGAGCAATTTTAGAAAAAGGCTGGTTCCAAGAGGCTGCAGTACCTCACACGGCCACAAATCAATCTGGGACCACAGACAGAGGGGGCGTACCTTATCCAGTTCATTTAATACATCCATGCTTTTCACCCGCAGAGAGCGCCTAAGACGCACACTGGGATTGGAATGAAAAACTTAATGTGTTTTTATACTAATAAAATCTATCATGTAGTCTATATAAAATAATTGACTATTTTACTTAGACTAATACCAAATTGTTGCAATATGTTTAGTTCAAATAATTGTGTGTGTGTGTGTGCCCGTATATATGCCCGCAGTCGGCTTTCCATCTATTTGTTTTATTTTGTAGAGGAACCTCTGAAGTGCCTTGTGCTTTTATTGTGGCGGGGTGCGTGCGGAAAACGGGTTGACGCACGCAGATGTTGATGTCAACAGTAAAAATCTTCTGCGACGAGCGCCTTCACAAGATTCACCTACGAGGCTTTTTATAGCCTCACGATTACGGTAAAAACCTCTTCAGACCTGTCATGTTTCACATGTAATGAAGATCTAGTGCTAATGCTAACGCTAACACACAGCGCTGTTCAAGTGTATTCCTCTGTGATCCAGCCGCTAAAAGGAATGCATGGGCTAAATGGAGCCAAAATACGACAACAATTAGCTGGATTTTACGCATTTGTAGTGGTGTAGGTTTGAAAATATTTGAGCTTAATTTTCTATTATTTTTCCTTTCCATGATCTTTCATAAACTTGAATGAACGGGTGCATATGAAAAGCTAATTCGTCTCATTTTGATATACTGCGCCGCAGCTAACTTTGCTTTATGGCTGCTCTTTTTCCGCCTGTCTGAACTACATCAAATCTGTTAGGATCTGTGGTATCATAACACGGTGGGCAGGCTACTCACTTGTTGCTTTATCATAGACTATATCTACAGATCCACTGCTTCTGGTACAGACTGGAACCTCTGAAAATATCTAGTGCTACACCGCTATTTTTCTGTTTGTCAGTTGCACAATTTTCTAATTTCACCAGTGACTTTGTATCATCATTTTTGATTAGTATTATAATTTTATTATTAAATTGTTTTTATTCCATATTCTTTTTATGGTCATTCATTCGTCCCCATGTTACATAAAGAATAGTGTAGACTTCATGCAAGAGAAAAATGAATAGGCTTGTCTGTGCTGTGTGAGATTTGTAGGATTACTGCTGGCATTACTATTACTACTACAACTGCTATTACCTATTCCTATATTTAGGTTTGAGTGAAAAACATATTTTGGACGACTTAGTTGAAATATTGAGTAAGTTGTTACAAATAAACAAAAGTACATCAGTCCACAGTGCACATCAGGTCATGGTGACTATTAGTCCATTCACAGTAATTTAATCTTCATTTATTATTGTTCTTTTTATCCCAGATGCCCTTCCTTTCATAACAAGCTGAATTCTATGTCTGGCATTGTGGATGCCCTGCTTTCAATCTAATGCTCTTTCAATCAGGGTTGGGAATTACCTCTGAAAGTCTATGAATTTGTTTTTATAGTATTAAAGACATATTATGCTTTTTCAGGTTCTTAGTATAGAACAATAGCATAAGTAGATCATCATTGTATTTTACTGGTATGTTATTGATCTAATACAAACAGGTCCACTGACTTCCTGTTCAAAACTAGAGAAGTGATAAGCCCCACCTCTCCCTTGTGATAAGTGCCGTTACTTCATAGTGACATTTCACTGTAACAAGCAGCAGTGTTTTTATATTTTTTGTAAAAAAAAAAAGTTGTTATGTGAGTATGTTTTTAGAATCCTACATCTAATCACTCAAAGATTCATTTCAAAACATTCACAGCTAAGTGCATGGATGTGGGTGGAGATAGGGGGTAGTTGAAAACAGGAATTTCCTGAGCTTGCGAGCCTCAACTGCAGGGCAATACAGGATTATTTAAACATGCAGGAATAAATCATAATACAACGTTGAGGAAGCTAATGATGAGGAAACATTGTTTTAACAAGGTTAAAGATTGCAAGATCTTGCGAGGTAATGTGAAAGTTTTACATTGAGTAAACTCATCGAAAAGAGCATTTACCCTTGAATGATGACATTCCCCTTACCAAGCTTTCTAGTCTCATAAAAGATGGTCACTAACAAGGCCACTACTACAAATCCCTTCTAGGTCATCAGTCCATAGTGCACGGCTCACACACTTTCTTGGTTCTTGGTCTGTAGTGATATTTATTTAAAGCTACCCGCTGTCAGCTAGCATAACGTCACGCGGGGGGCACAACCGCATCTGTATCAGTATTTGTGTGTGTGTATGAAGGGGAGGGGGGGTTTGACCCTGAGGCGGGTGCGACATTAAAGCGGAAGTGTGACGACGGAGAGAAAGCTGAATCTGGCAAGAGGAAGAATGGTTATTAAGGGGAAGTAATATTATCATGTGCTAACTGCATTGACGATGCACACAACTGGAATAGATCTACGTGACGATAAGAAAGTATGGAAAGAAGATGTTATTTTTGATCATTTGGAATAGTATACTCTGAAATAGCCCCAAAATGTGGTCATTCCATTTTCCTTTTTTATTGTTCAAATTTCAGTATATTTTTGTACAGGTAAGAAGAATACAGAAAAACCACCATTGCAGCAACATTGCAGCTCTACTGAGCCACACAGCAATGCATATATTGCGAGATGGTAAACTAAATCTACCTTTTAAATTGAATCCCTATGTACATTTGTTGAGAGACAATTGAGAAAACACTCCCCTCCCCTTTGAACTCTGAATTGGTGCTGCTACCAACAATTATTTTAGTAGTCGACATTTTTCAAGTCAGTTTAGGTTTTAAGTGCACTTATAACCAGATTATGGTATATAAATGGTGACTGATGGTATTTGATTGGAAAATATTTCAGGAAAAAAGTGTTTCATGGATAAAAATCTGTGTTTATTCTACGCCGTTTGTCATAATTCCACCGTCTTTGTAACTGATAATGATTAACTATTATTTAAATAGTCAACGATTATTTTAGAAGTAGCAGCCCTACTCTGAAGGGATCAAATAATAATCAAATCCAGAATAATAGCAAAATTTTCTGAACTATATCAGGACTAAACCAGGTCTACCCCAGGTCTAAACCTTGACCAAAAGAGACTTAAACCACCTAGATTTGAACTGCAGTCCTCTATGGCTGACCCTAAAGCATAGCTGCCTGTTTTCCTTCATCACTTCATTCTTTCCTTTGCAGCCTCTCCTCTCCATTGGTTAAATCCTCCACACTGCGGCGGAGGGTGCTGCTAGTTGATAAGCCCAAATTGGAGCACAGTTGCTAGGAGACGCGTGTGGGCTCCGGGGCGCATGTCACTCCACTCTGCAGAGGTTAGCGTGCGGCTGCTAGCTGGCTCTGATGCTAACATGACTGTATTGTGCGTTCTGTTAACAGTGCTCAGCTGGTGCGATGACCAAGTATAGAAGCAGAGTCAGCAGGCCACTTCCTCTGCAGTCTTTTTTATCTTGATCACAGCTTTGTCTCTCTTTCTCTTGGTTAGAAATAACTAAATTATTATTTATCCCACTGTGGGGAAATATCATAAAAATCACAAGAGTCTGTGACAAGAAAATGCATTCAAAATCTTGTATTCAAAAAAGCGATTAAACAAAGCGATTCAGGCAAAGCGGTTAGAGCTCTTGCCTCCCAATAAGGGTTCGATTCCTAGACCAGATCTCTCTGGGAGGAGTTTGCATGGTCTCCCCATGTTACTTTGGGTTCTCTCCGGTTTTCTCCCAACATACAAAGACATTCATGTGTTAGGTTAACTGGCAACTCTAAATTGCCCCTAGTGAGTGAACGGTCTGTCTGTGTCTTTGTGTTAACCCAGAGACGAGCTGACTGCTGTCCAGGCCTTAGGCCCAATGTCGCTGGGATAGGCTTCAGTCACCCTCTACCCCTAATGGGAGCAAGCGGTAGAAAATGAATGTATGAATGAATATAATCACTAAAAATGTAACTTTATCCAAATCTCACTATCTATAGCTACTTGTTTAAATTATTTTTATCATAGAAAATCACAACAAAAAAAGAACAATAAAGAACTAGATGCTGTTGCAATAGCTGAAGCTATTGCGAGTGACTGCGCAATTGAATTTGTGTGATGTTGGTATTGTCCGGGATTCGAACCCACGACCTCCTTATTGGGAGGCAGAAGCTCTAGCCGCTCTGCCACCGTGCTCCCGCGAAAAACAGTTTAAACAGCAACATTTCCTGTAGAGGACCAACAGAAAGGCTCCCACTGTAAAAGATAGGGAAAAATTGCTCGGCAAATTATGAAAAAACTACAAAAGGTACATGTACCAAAAGTAATAGCAGACATTAGAAGACTAGGAAGTATTGAAAAATGCAAAAAAATTAAAAGAATTTAAAAACTGCGGCCTGTGAAACGTGCCGAAAAACCGGAAAATACAAGAACAAATAGTGACTGCCTATAGGCATAGGCAGTCACTCAATTAAGGATTGTGGTCTATGTAGTTCCCTCATTTTGCCATGTCTTGCAATGCTAGATTCAGATGTATACCACACTCTGGAGGATGTTGTTACATCTTTAATTGTTACAAATCCTGATTCAAAGAGGATTATATTTGTTGGAAGTCTACATGCTGCCTGGGATTGGTTCTTGATGATGGAGGGGTCACTTGGTGTCACTCTCAGCTGCAGAGTTTAGTCTCCATCATACTATAGTATAGTATATCTCTGTATCTATATATCCCTTTTTATGATGTTGTCTTGGGGTGGGTAATATTTTGCCAATAATATGTAGGTTTGGTGCTGATATAATGAGTAAACCTAACAATTTTGTTTCAATTTAATTTAGAAAATTTTGTGTTACAAATTGCAAATATCTGTTAGCTACAAATAGTACAAATATAATATAAATATATAAGACAAATATTAAATATTGTATTAACCAAAAAATCCTTATCAAACAATCTCAAACATTAATATAATATACAAATGTGCAGTATGATATAAATGATATACAATTAGTACTGTATATGAGTAAAAGGTCTATAGTAAGAAAAAGGTTTTTTAAAAAGCTGCAAAAAGAGTTGATTAAAAGAACTGTTGAAATCTGTATCCTCCTCACAACAAGATATGTTGATACTTCAGCATTTTTGTGGTAAATTTTACAGTCCATTCTGTCTTTTTGCAACATTTGAACCTCAACCAAGACATTTACTGGAACATTATTACACAATTTTGATGGATTGGTAAAATTTACTTTAGTCCCTTCATTATCTGTCAATTTTGTCGTTTCCTACTTTTGTCTCTCTAGGTCTCTCTAGGTCTCTAGGTCCAGCTGCTCTTGTCGTGTATGGAAACATCACTGTAGTACCTTGCAGACCTTTCGCCTCAGCAAGAGTAGCGCTCCCTGGTGTTTGTCATGTCTTCGTCAGACCTTCTGGTGGACTTGACCGAGGACCCGACCACGGCGCAGTTAGGTCAGCTCAAGCTCTCCACATACGAGGAGCAGCAATGGCCTGCCGACGAGCCCGCCTCAGGTGAGACTCTGCTGGGGTTAGACTCAGCTGCCTGCCCTTGGAGAGGGCACACTCTGGTGCAATATCAGAGTTACTAGAGGGGAAGTAGTTGTATAATAGTTAAAATTGTACTCAAAGAAGAGTAAAAAGCACAGAAATGACTGATGTAGCTTTTGGCTTGTGGCTAGCGTATATGATATATCTCCACAGAAAATATTACGATAAACGATATTATTGACACTACTTTCTGCCTTTGACAGAATAACCCTAAAGCAGGATAATTCCATTAAAACTGTATAGCAGAAAGAAACACTTTGGTAGTTAGTATCATCAATGAGGCATAAATGTTGATTATTCAACCTTCTACAGCTCAAATGTTAATGTAATGAAAAAATGCTGCAGTAGCAAATCAAAGGTTTTGATAAGTGTTGAATCAAAAAATATATTGTTCCATTGTTCATTTATTGGACATTGGAAAGAAGAAAACAATTATTTTGATTAAGTTTGAATACCTTGCCAATCCTGCATTATTATTTTGTTAAAAGGTTTTATATAATGAATAGCGCTGCAGGTATTGTTCAAGCGCTGGTTTTGTAAACTTGGTGCTGCTACAAATCCCTTGTGACTTTTGGTTTATTATTTCTGTATAAATGTATGGACAAACCATAAAATAATGCTTAAAGTCTTTATTTCTTAATAAATTAAAAAAGAAATAAATAAAAGAATTCCCACAGTTCGGTACAATATTCAGGTTACAGTTTTGAAATGTAATGGCCTTTTTGTATTTGATAACAGCCACACGCAGACAAAGAGCGGCCACACATATTTGGAAACGTAAGTAGTACTAATAATAATAATAATAAAGGTATGACAGGTGGTTTGACAAACTGCTTTAAATCAATGGGTAAGATGTAAAGAATGGAGGAGATTTACAACATCAACCTTGTCTGAAAAGCCCGGATCCAGTGGGACACTTTGAATTTAAAATATTTAAATGATTTAGATTACGGACCCTCCCGCTGGACCCTGTGCTTTTCCTTGTCTAAAATGGTGCTAACCCCTAACCCTAACCCTTATACTCGTCTGGCATAAAAACACTCTGGTACTAGGAGGTGTTGATGGTCTTACTGGCTGGGCTGCTCCACATCCATAATACATTACAGTGAGGGGAATGGCTGTGGCTGTGGTAGATCTATAATTCAGTCTCATGTTCCAGAGTCGGAGTCCACTCAGCCCTTCGATGCAGCCTCTCCTCACCTGCCCTGGGACCACCCCTTCTATGACATCGCTCGCCATCAGATCATTGAAGTGGCAGGTAAAGCTTCAACTTAACAACATAGATAAAGTGATTTGATTTTACTCCAATTATTTCCTGTAGCATACCTTAGAATGATTGATTCTAGTGCTCATAAAAGTTGCATACAAAACACCAACAGATGGTGCTTGGCCTCTGTTTCTGATGCAGTGAAAAAGAAAGCAGTTTGTAACAAGTTAAATATAAAGTCCACCTTTGTTAAAAAGCATGGATCTATTAAAATAACTGGACAGGCTATTGCTGGTTTAAACCCGTCATCAGTTATAACTTGTAGCCAGTGCTTTGGTACTGTGGCAGAAAAATCTCCTACCGTCCAGAAAGCATTTCACCCATAGAGTGCAATGACCAGAGCAGTCACGTGGTCACGTGGGAGAAGCGCACTACTGCACAGATGTTGCTAGACACTAAAGGCTAAACAGGCGACAGCGTGGCCCATTGATTTGAATTGAACGCAGTCTTGCAAGGCTGCCCAGACTCTCCAGGCTATTGTAGTTTGGCAAAAGCCAAACTATTCCCGAGATGGTAAAGTAGACAGACTAAATCCTTCAATATTTTATCAGGCAAAGAACACAATATCATTTTAACTGGCTAAGAAGCAACATCAAAATAACACAAGAACACACTCACATCAATCAAAACACGCTACAGTTAAACATTTGAAGTCAACATGTAAAAGTGTGAATTTGGATTTGACCAAACCTAGATGAATGCTTGAGGCACGAGTAAAACTGAAAACAATAAAACTAATAATCTTTGAGTTCCAGGTACAGGCAATACCTGCCTATCACCAGGGTGTGAGAGACATGTTCAAAGCAAATATTAACTTTACAAGTCAAATTGTAATGTTGATTTACTAATACAGAACAAAATTTCGTCATGCAAAATTTAACAAATGGTCACATTGATATTGCACTTTTCTACCTCAAAGCGTTTTACATCAAGGAACCACACACACATTCACACACCAGTGTATACAGTCACAGATATAACCAGTTTGCTGTGAACCCATTTGAGCTGCCATGATGCGCCTCAGTATGTCAGTTTATATCCCAGGTTCTGTTAAAACATCATTGACATTTTTTACCATTGGGAGCCCTAATTACAGCAGTTATTTAACTAACCAGACTAAACTCTCGTAGACAGAGTTTGAGTTTGACTTTAAACTTCCATCCAATAGTCATTGTTAATCAGGAAACTGGTCACAGAAATTCTAATTTAAATTGATTGATTTAGCCCTGCCCTCTGGGAGGAGATTCACCTGAAAAAAGCCTGCCTTTGTTACAAGTGTACAATGCTCTAGTTTCACCTGTAAAATCACCTGCTATTAGACTGTTAGACCTGTTATACGCCATTAACATCCTATTGTAGTCTGACTGAAACCACCACTGTTACCCCAGGTGTACACTGACTCTGGTCCGGGTGCACGGAGTTAGAAACTGCTTAAAATCAACGCGCCCTGTTAACCAGACCTTGGAGAACTTCAGCCATGGGTCTGGTAGTCTGCAGAATCCACAAGAAGTCTTTTTCAAGTCAACACGTGAAAGTAAACCGAAGCTGGTAACAGACAATCTGCAACCCCCACTGGTGTCCGTGTACTCAAATATGATTGGCTTGTTTTCTCACTTGACCAAGGTGAAAGGACACTGTTGTAAACAGTCCGCAAATTAACAATTTACATCAGTTTACAAGACCAAACTTAACTCAGGAACAAACTGTTTTCTTTGGGGTGTAATCTGGCTCGGGAGACCTAGGCCAAAATGTACCCGGGTATAATTAAGCCTAGGCCCCTTTAACCCTGGGTATTTTTTTCCAGGCAGGAGGTAGACTTCGGCCTTGATTAAAAAGTCTAAGCTGTTTAAAGACGCTGTACCAGATTTTTACTGATGTAATTTTTTTTTTAAAGCGAACTAGCTGGTTTTAAGGTGTTTGCAGAGGTTCAAAGTTATTCCTAACTCTCACATTCCTTGCATCCTAATTATTCACCGTGATGAGTTTGTAAGCATGTTTCACAACTTTCAGAGGTAGGAGTGGAGTTCTGCAATCTCTGTAATGCTAACACCTAACCTGCGAATAGCACACTTCCTGCTTCATGGCAGATAAAACTATACTTAGATGGAGACAGCACACATCGGTCTGATTTTGACTACAGGAGGTGCTTTTATGCCGTTGTGTGTACACCTAATGTGAGGCGGGTTTTGCAAGCTGCGCAAATTCACATGGATTAGTGTGAGAACACTCATCTAATAACCTGAAAACTGCTCCCGATTGCTGTGGTGTCCGGGGAAAATAGACTTCTTGTGGATTCTTTCTCAGCCCTGCGCGGCTCCTGGGCTCGTGCCTGCAGTGCTCCGAGCTCAATGTAACAGTTTGCAATGGTTTCAATAATTTTCTAAAGCTTGCAGGAACCACGTTGGTCCTGAACTCCACCTGGCTGCAGTTGGTATAAATCCGGTGTTACAATATAGCTGTACAGGGGCAAGACTAATTTGACTTTATTACATGGCAAAAAATTGGGTATAGCTCCTTTAACTTCATCAGAACAAGTTTGGCAAAGATATAACCTGGAGAAGTACAGATGTAGAGCAGACATGGGGGGGGCGTTTCAGCTCAGGAGACAAGGACGGAAAACAATTTTATCTGTTGTTTGTTTATGTAGGGGACGACCACTTTGGGAGGAAGGTCATCGTGTTCAATGCCTGCAGGATGCCTCCCCAGCACCAACTGGACCACCACAAGCTGCTCATGTGAGTGTGGAGGTCGGGTACACAGAGGTACTCCCAGTGAAATGACAGGGCTAGGATGAAAGCCCTCATGTTGGGATGAAAAAATGTTATGGAACACACTCCACAGAAATTTATCAGAATGGATGTGTAGTTACAGAGAAACATGTAATTAAATGGTGGACTCATCATTGTTCTTAGTTGCAATTATTTGAAAAATGAAGACTCCGAATAATAGGGTTCTAAAATGTTCAAAAATAAAAACTGCTTGTTATGATGTCAAGTGAACTGTTTCTATTATTAAGCTGTTATATATCAATAACTCGGTTTACAATTAACAAAAATGTTATGTTATTTAGTTCAATATTATAATACCTGAAAAAACATGTCTCCTTTAAGTAACAATATTTAATAATATAATATAATATAATAATATAATAATAATGTTCCGTCATCAAGAACATACCTGGAGTAGCATTCAGCTGCATTTACGCTGTTTTTAGGAATGTTCATTAGAAAATCCTCCCCCCTCAGAGTGTCAAAAACACTGGGACGTATTTTCAGATTTCATATGTCACTTATCAGAGAATCTTCTGCTATTTTTATGTCCTTAAATCATCACCAGACTCGTTCTGGGCATTTCTTATTAAAGGTACTCAAAAGCATATAACAATATGACAAATGCGTAACATTTTTCTTTAACTATTTGTAAAATATATCACAGTGTATTGAGGATGTAAAATGGTGCTTTTGCAGGTACCTGAAAGGCACTCTGGACCAGTATGTGGAAAGCGACTACACCTTGATCTACTTCCACCATGGCCTGACCAGTGAGAACAAGCCTTCTCTGGGCTGGCTACGTGATGCCTACAGAGAGTTTGACAGGAAGTACGTGACTCTTGCCTTTATGATGTAGATTTTTGGCAATTTATCAAACATGCTGAATTATTTATAGCCTTGGTTGTAATGCTTAAACTGCCATTATTATTTGAATCTAAAATGAGAAGAGCTATAGCAAGGCATTTTCCCTATCCTGCAATGGCAAAAATTGAACATGGATTGACTTGAACCGGGAATCTTATAGTGTCATAGAGTCATATTTGCATCAAACGTTGGTCTGTGGCAACTCATGGACAAACAACATCTAATATGCAATCAATTTGTTTTACTCTTAAAACATGTTTA
This sequence comes from Rhinogobius similis, assembly GCA_019453435.1. Classification (NCBI taxonomy): domain Eukaryota; kingdom Metazoa; phylum Chordata; class Actinopteri; order Gobiiformes; family Gobiidae; genus Rhinogobius; species Rhinogobius similis. Next base: position 29,535,281 of record CM033620.1, on the reverse strand, counting down.
TTTGAAAATACTAACCCAATGTTCATAAAACCACATAATTTAAAGGACACATATTCTGCTACAGAGACTTTTTTGAGCTTCTCACCATGTTCTAACAATGTTCCATCATCAAAAACACTGCAGCATTCAGCTGCATTCACACTGTTTTGAGGAATGCTAGTGAACTCCTTGGTTTGGGACGTTTGTTCAGATCATCTACGTCACTTTTCCGAGAATCTTCTTTTGTTTTAAGTCCTTAAATCATCGCCAGACTCGTTCGGAGCATTTCTTCCATTCGTTGCTCGTATTAGCTTGATGATAGCGTGTCGCACAGTCTCTTAAAGAGATAACATGACTAAAATGTGTACAGCGCTAGGTGCTGGATGCACTCAGTAACTGTCATTAGAGACAGCTGTGAAAGTTTAATTATTTCACAATAAACTTTTTTGTTTCAAAACATGAGATGGCAAATTTAAGGTATTCGAGCAATAAAGGCTAATAACAATACAAAAAATGCACAATATTTTTCCTTTAACTTAAACGTGCAGAGTGAAACATTGAAGTCAACTGCCATTAGAGCAGTGGTCCTCACTATTTTCTAAAGAAGAGCTACATTAGCAAACCAAAGATATGGAGCGAGAACATCATCATCCACTCTTGTATTCCTCTTACTTTTGTTTTTTTTTGCTCTGAGCACCTTTCGTTCGCACGTTACTTTTGCCCTGGCTCATCCCCTCACCTGCATCTTTGTGCGGACTTTTGTCGAGCTTCTGCATTTGTTTCTTCAGTTGTCCTTCCTACACTCTGTGTCCATCCACCTGTATTTTGTCGTCTTTTGATTAGAAATCAATCCACTTTTACGGCTTGAATTTAGCTGTAAATGATTTATTATTACAAGTTTAGTGATTGTTTCATTATTTATTTCTTTACTGCCCTCTTGTGGCTGATGTTTGCATCTTTTTCTTATCAGCTGTAATGGACATAAGATTAAATAGTGTTCTTAGATGACTTTGTTCAGGTACACTTATTTAGATTAAAAAGACACGGTTTCATGAGTAAGACAAAGCTCCCTTGTAATATTACTATCCAGTCAACTTGAATAAAGATAAAGGGGATCTTTTGTTGAATTTATGGGTGAAAATGCATGTACCTGTTACTGCTATGTCAAAGTATTGAATTGTAAAAAGTTTAAAGTTTAAAATTGAGTTAATTTTGTTTTCAGGTACAAAAAGAACATCAAGGCTCTGTACATCGTCCACCCCACAATGTTTATCAGGACGCTTCTAATTCTCTTCAAACCACTCATCAGGTGAACGCCAAACGGATACACTTACATCTTTGGGTTTTACCTGCTCAAAAGTCTAATGTTGTGTTGTTTTGTGCTTGTAGTTTTAAGTTTGGCAGAAAGATCAACTACGTGAATTATCTGAGCGAGCTGGAGGACGTGGTCAAGTGTGAGCAGCTTGTTATCCCGGCCCGCGTCAGAGAGTAAGGACAGGACATCATGGGATTGTTAAGTGTGACGTCACACTTCACTTCCGGGGTCTGAGCTGCAGCAGCAATTTCACAGCTGATTTTGCTTTGTTCTTAACACTATGCCACAGTCTGGCTTCAGTTTGCTCAAATATATCGACAGTGAATCAAACAGGACAGAGACGTTCCCTTCATTGATTTCTGTGGGAAAAGAATAAAAAAAGAAGTGGCTTGAATTGATAAGGCGAGTTTATGTTAGTTAGTCTTTGGTAATGTTACAAACTCTTTATACTCTTGGAACATAGGCCTGGATGGAGAAGTGTTTTAGATATGTTATTGTTAAGTTAAATACAGGAAAGAAATTAATACTACTGTTTAGTTGCTAAAACATGAAAACCAGTGCTAGTTCATCATAAAGTGTTTGCCACGCTTCAACATTATCGCTCACTCACCTGTTTCAGTCTGACCATCCAAATTATTCACTCCGATGAGTTTGTAAGCGCTTTCCACAACTTTCAAAAACAATTTACAATCAGCGACAGATGCAAAGGACTCGGAAGCGAGAAAATATGCTGTGTGTGAGACGTCATCATTTAACAATCCCATAGGTTGCGTTCATGTGATATCACAACAGCTGTCAGCTAATAAAATTTAATACAGATGGTGGGCAGCTAAAATAAATATGTTTAAAATGCAGATTTTTGTACAATGGGTTCTTAGGTCTATTTATGAAGTTATTAGGTCCAGTTATTGGCTAGTATGAGTTGATGAATTGTATTCTAATGTTGTAGTTTGGTCTAATGTTTTTTGTTGTGTAGATATGACAACAAGCTGAGAGCGTCACTGAAGCCCTCATCCCAGCCCCCCATGTCCCCTCCTCGCTCTCCTCCTCTGCCCGACCAGGTGTTCGGAGTGCCGCTCTCTATGTAAGGCTCACTCACCGGTAACAAACACTCCCACATGACACCCACATACATTTAAAGAATGCTCTATAGACTTTGCTTTGCTTTCATTTGGTCCTAAGGACCTTGGGAAAATATTAAGCAATATTCAGACAACTCGGGTGCTGTCTGACTTTCACACCTGACGGCACCTGCTGTGCTGAGACTGATTTCAGTATCAACTTGCAGCTATCGAATTGCACATATAGTAGAACATGTGGTATTTTTCTTAAAGGTGCACTAAGTAACTTTACAGGTCCACTAGGTGCTTGTCTTCATGGAGATGTTATGGCAAAATAAACATATGGCAATAAACATTTACATCTCCATGGAGACAAGCAGATGACAGAGGCCAAGTTACAGGTCATATTCATTTTTTCATGGTACTCTTTTGTACACCTGTAATTCAATAAAAACAAGATAGATACATTTTTCTAGCAATAACATCTCTATGACAATAGGGGCAGACCCCCACCAGAAATTTCTGCACCTTTTTAAATGCACTTATTTCTACATTTTCTAACTGTGTCTTTGGTGCAAATATCAAATGTTTTCATTTTCATTTTATATTTTGATTCTCAAGCCAATTATCCAGATCACAAAGCAGAATGAGCCCCTCACTTGGTGTTGCCAGAAACTACAGCTAAATTCAACTCAAATGTGTCCTCAGTACCTCATGGGTACTTATGCCATTTGGGTTTAGGTTTGAAATTCCACATATACTACCCTTAAAATGAATGTTACACTGGCAGAAAAAAGAACAACTGCCCAAAGTCTTTGATATGTAATTGTTTCTTTGTTGTGTTTAGTCTTCCTTTCAAATACACTATTATTATTATATAATAATATACTATACTGTACTATATATTATTATTATTATACACTTATATAGCTGGCGGGAGATGAAATATTGTTTGCTCAGCTGTCTCATGTTGTCAGTCCTGTCCACACTTTGGTCATTGCCACTATTGTTTTGGGTTTTGTTTTGTTTGTCCAGCCTGAGACAGAGGAGCGCTGATGGAGAGCCTGTTCCCATGGTGATGAGGGACACCATCAGCTTCCTGTCTGAACGAGGTAACAGAATACACTACAGTCTTTGTCTTTGAAAAATGGCTTAAATATGACAAAACTTGGTATTATCTGTACCTCTTAAGTGGTATACAGTAAGTAACTTTGATTTGATCAAATATCAAATTGTTAAAGTCACAATGTGAATGATACGTTTTACAAATTGTACACAATTTTACTATTAATATTCATAGTTGCATTACTACTTTACCTAGTTCCCCTCATGGATCAAAAACGTTTTGCTAAGTTTACCATATTAACAACAGCCTGTGACTTATTGTCAGTGTGGGTTAATGGTTGTCAGTATGGGTTTGATTACATCTAAGCTCACTGACAATTATTGCAAAGACACATTTCCATTTTGTTGCTGTTTGTTGCAGGTTTAGAGATGGAAGGCATCTTTAGACGTTCTGCTAATGTCACACTGGTCAAAGAGGTCCAGCAGCGCTACAACTCTGGTAACAAATGCAAAACTGTGCCCTATCCCTGGACACCTCCTGTATTCTTTTGCTGATTCCTGGTGTGGCGCCCCCTGCAGGTGCTGCTGTGAACTTTTACGACATGGAGGATGTACATCTGGCCGCTGTCATCCTGAAGACGTTTCTCCGGGAGCTGCCTGAACCTCTGCTCACCTACCACCTCTACAACGACATTGTCAACTTCGCCTGTAAGCCACTTAACAAGTTTGTCAAAAGGTGTTTGTGTGTGTTATGATATGTGTGTTATTTCAAGTGTATGTTTTGTGTGCAGCGGTGTCAGAGGAGAGCCAGGTGACAGTCATGAAGACTCTGGTGGAGTCTCTGCCTGAGGAGAACTATGCATCGCTCAGATACCTCATCACGTTCCTGGCACAGGTACTGCTCTTCAATGTGACATTTAACAGCTATAAGATGAGGAGTATGAAGATGAATATTCACCAAAGATAATAAGGACCTAAACTTTACCATGATTGATTTGTTTCCCCATTTGTGAATTCTTTATTGATGATGGTGGTGGTGTTGTTAGAAGCTTTTAGAATATTATTAATCCTAATTTAAAAGGACTGCACCCGATTTTCTTTCATGCAATAAAGTAAAATTTGTTTTACTTCAGATATATTGTAAAAGCAACTATTAGGGTCAGGATGAAACTGCTGTGTGCTCTCTGGATCTAATTATAAATAATATTTATCGGCTTCGAAACAGGAAGTGACTCTGGTGCACTGTTAGCATGATAGTTGTTGTTAGCAGTGGTGTGTCACCTAAACTCTCTTCTGGCTTATGAAAGTTGTGAGAATTGCTTATAAACTCATAGTGGTATATAATTAAGATGCTCGGAATGAGCTCGGAAAGTGAGGAAAAACTTTGAACCACCACGGCTTGTTTAAAACTAGATATTTTTTTCACATTTTTAATACGTTAAAAATGTGGGTATAGTACCTTTTAACAATACCGTGCTCCTACAGTGTCGTTTACTCATTTTGATTGAGGCTGTTATTGTAAAATATTATTAAAATAATGTTTAAAAACTTAAGAACTGTTCCTTTTTGACTCATTCCCACTTTGTGTCTTAGGTATCCGCCAACAGTGAAATCAACAAGATGACCAACAGTAACCTGGCCGTGGTCTTTGGGCCCAACCTGTTGTGGGGGCGGGACAACGCCATGTCACTCAGTGCCATCGGACCAATCAACAACTTCACCCGGGTCTTGCTGGATCAGCAGCATCTGGTGTTCACCTAAAGCCTCGCCCACCCCTCTCCTCTCTGACGCCATAGTTCTGATAGCATTAAGCTCCATTGACAGCACTTAGATATGAAAAATCTATTATTAATTTAAAAATATATATGCATAAAGTTCTGTCAATGTTAATGCTATAATTAGTCTAAGGGCTGTTGTTTCAGGCCATGTCAGACACTAAAATATCTATTCAGTCAGCACAAAGTCTATCCATGAACCAAGTATGTGTCGGTGATGTAGCAGTGGGAAATGGTCTATAGTTGGAAATGCCCGTAGTGTGTAAACGTATGGTACAAATGTGAACATGGCGACATTTCAGACAAAAAAATACCTATAGATATTATCAGGGACAGTAGGCATTACACTACACATTCATACGTAAACTCTAGTGCAGTGTTTCTCAAACTGTGGGACAGGACCATATCATGAGGGAGTAAATTGTGAAGAGGAGTGCTTAAATATGTTCTAAAGAAAAAAAGATCATACGCTTTTACGTAAATCAAAGAAATGGGGGGGGACGTATAGAAATATCTACATGTAAAAATAAAATGTATAGAAAATTAGTCCATCCATCCTGTTCCAAAACAGTGTTAAAAGAAAACGGAATTTTATGAAACTGTGCGCTAGGTTTTAGATAATTAAGTGAGTAAATTACATCATACATTTTGTAAAACGTTTAAAAATAATTGTGTCTTATCTTGGAAAACCCTGCACTAAAGAACATTACTGTACAAGCAAACACATGAAATATTGTAAGAAAACATTCGATCCGTAGTCAATGTGCATGTGGTACCTTAGTTCTTCTGTGGCTGTAGTTTTGAGAGTAGCCACTGGATGTCTCTATTCCCCTGTCAGTCTGTAGCGTGCTGTGTTCTGTGCGTGTGCGAGTGTGTGTGTATGTGGTGCCAAAAAGAGGAACAAGAGGAAAAAGACTAATTACATTCGGGTGAAGTGGATTTTCTATTGAAGTCTCAGGTAAAAGAGGCGGGGTCCCAAACCTCCAGGACAATCTGTTCGAAGCAGCTGATTGGGCAAAGTGTTAGCCGTAGCTCGTCTCTCATTGGTCACTGCTGGCTCTGTCCCTGTGTGTGTGTGTGCGCGTGCGTGTGTGTGCATGCTTCTGCCATTTGTGTTACAGCTAACCAGTTCTCTGCATGGCTCCTCCAGCTGCTCCTCTAGCTAAAACTTCATTGCGTTCCTCTGGTTTGATAGATTAGAAAATATACAGTAGTTGTCAGAAAAAAGTTTGCTGGTGTGGCATGTTATGGCTCAGGTCAGGACCGGTTTGTAGCTATGAACATTTTTTTTTAAATGTAACCCCCCCAAAAAAGAACATATTATTCTTGTTGTAATGTAAAAGAAACTATTGAAATTAATTATTTTCAAGAGTTTTAAGTGAGTTGATGTATTTGGCTTTCCAGGTGCTGTAGTAAAATGAACAGATTTAAAAATATACATGTGTATAATAACTGTCTGAATCAGGAAGCTTAGTCAAAACTAAGCTCATAATTATTAGAGGTTAAACTATAAAATGAAAAAAATCATTATGATGACCCCATGAGAAATGTACTGACATCCTTTTTATTATGCATACTTTCAGTGAATTCAGTTGTGTTATAAGTAAGGATGGCACAATATAACATTTTATTCTTACAATTATTGCGAGGAAAATCACAACAATTTACAACAGTAGAAATAACTTAACAGATAAAAAGTACTTTACATTTAGATGTATTTTTGGACTATAGGTTGAATTAAAAAGACTAAATTTTGCTTCTAAAATTGTCATTATTACTTTTTGTTCTTACAATTTAATGTGACCTGAATAATCATAAGAATCGAAACAGAATATCTTGACATGCCTTGTTCTAATCTTTAGTATAACAATAATATTCGGTAAGACTTTAGGCTTTAGTAACTACCGGTACTTAACAAATACCCTAAGTTCTTAATTATTTGCTGCTAAGCTGTATTCTGACCGTTATTAAACCAAACGTGATCTGTTCATTTCCAAGAACACTAGCTGTTTTAGATTTGTCCGTAAAAATGATTCAATTTCATAAACTGTAATTAGGTGTAAATGATTTATCTTATCAGGGCCAACTGCAACTTATCAAGTCACACTTGTAAACCTGTTTTCACTGATGCCTGAGTTAGTCTTCCAATATTTTAACATAAATTAGCAACTTTTAGACAAAATAACTTTTTTTTGCTAACAATTACCTAATTATTCTGCTTTCTTGTAGTTTTATGCTTAGTTTGACTGCAATGTTTTGAGATTTTGTCCGTCCAAAAACATTTATTGTCAAATATCCTGCATATCTTGCCTTCTACCTTGATAAGTAATGAAATTATTTTGTATAATCAACCAAATATTGTAGTTTTCTTGTTGTTTACCAAACGCCATGTAAAGCCTTGTGTTTGCAGCCATTTTCTTCCAACAGAGCAGTGTAGAGAAGTGACTTTTCACACGGTCCGTCATAGTCCAGAACCTCCCAGTACATGTTTGAAAAGATGACTTGCATAATTCAATACATCATTCATAAGTATGTTGACATGTTGAGACTGCATTTTTGTATCGTTTGTGACTTAACGGCACCAAACGTTTGAATGAAAGTAAACCATTAAAGGCATGGGACGATAGACAATTTTGATTTTCAATTTTATCCATTTTCAGGAGGAAAAGGCAGCATAACAATTCGTCGACAGTGGGCTTTTTACAATGACTTGGCAAAAGCAAAGTTGACTTTCATATTTATAATTAACCTCTGTGGGGGAAACAATCCATTAATTTTAATGTAGAACAGCTCTATCACCCACTGTTCAACAACTACAAGAGCAAACATAAACTTTAGGAGTAATACTGTGCTAAATGCAGACACAAATATAAATATCCAAGAATGCTAACGTTGCTACGGGCTAAATGCAACTGCGATGCTAGCACCACCTGCTTTATTTTAACATCTACAGAACAATCTGTTTACTTTTCTGTGGTCATGCCAGGCCAACAACCTCTATTAACACTCAGTTGTGACTTGATTTGAATTAGTTAGTTAATACACATCATTCACAAAAAAGAGCAAAAAAGTAGAGTTTCTTTTTGAATCAACGGATAGTTTTCACTCAACCCAGACCACGCCCCCCTTAATATGACACATTGCTGCCTATATCTACAAATGAACAATACAGCCTCCATGGCATTACCAACAAAAATGTTCCGACAAGTTGATTTACTGGATTTGCTCGAGTCAACCTCTTACATTGATAAAATTGGTTTAAGTTTCAATTAAGCAAAAATCTCAAAATGAAGTCAATCTTAATATTTCTCTCTTTTTTCTTTCAGTTTAGCCACATAATAATTAGAATTCCTGTCTCATATGATAACATTACAATGCAGCATGAAATTGTAATGTTATTTATTACTATGCATTCAAACTTAATTTACATAGTTTTTAGTTCATATCAAAACGAAAACACAAAATGGTTGAACTTCATACACTGTTGCCGTCCCATGCCTGTGCTGTCAGCCTGTGCTGTGTGTGTATGTGTCTACCAAACTGTGCTTTCTGTATCGTTCATATTCTGGAGGTGATTTGATTAAAAAGAATAATATCGATAATATTAATACTTGCATATGTGTAACTAAGTGATGTATGCCAATGAAGTGCCATTGTGCCGCTCTGCCATAGATTAAACCCGAGGTGCTTTGACCTGTGTGGACATTAGCAGGACTGCCCATAGGAATAATATTATCATTTATTAATATATGCTATGGACCAAATCATACACTCCATACTTTTCAAAAGACAATCACATTTTTTTGTGTTCAAAAATGTTGTCATTAAGAAAAAAAAAAGAAAAAAAAACAGAATAATTTCCCATTAAAAATAGTTTGTCTTTGTGATGCTGACCAAGTATATGACGTTTCCATGTTTCCATATCTGCTAATGGGCTCGGCTCGGTCTAATCTATGGGTCGTCGTACTGTAGCCGTTGTCATAGTGACGGTAAACAACATTTCTCCAGGAGGAGAGAAATGATTGATTTTCCAGATTCTTGGACTTCTTGATACTTTGTGAACTTTATTTTCTTAATTCTTTTTTTCATCCTCTTACTTTTGATATGACGTGGATTGTGTATATGTGTTGGATATTATTGTGTAATTATGATGATGAATGCAGCCAATAAAATGTCACTTCAAAAGTCAAATGAAGTCCATGAAATGTGTTCCCTGCATTTGACCCATTTCCTTAAAACTGTGAGCGCAGTGCATATTCTCAAGTGGTGTCTCTCTGACCATCACCAACCACTCCCTCACACTGCACATGCACAAGATGTGGAAAATGTCTTGCCCTAGGACACCAAGGAAACACGAACGGTAACGTCTCGTTATAAGACATCTGCTGAGGTCAAAAGTGGTTTCAAATTCTTCACAGTAGTGGTACACACAGTCACACATTGCACGTAATCAGAAGTCCAGCTATGGGGTTGTTAAGCGATGATGTCAAGTCTTTTGAAATGTTAGACTGCACAAAAATAAGCAGTGAAGTCTATCTTTCCCAATGGAGCACGGCATTGTGACATCACACGTAACACAACATTCAGTTAGCCCTATGTTTAATCAGTGGAGATTTTAAGATGTTAAATACTAAACTTAGAATACTTTTTGAATTAACACTGACAGTAATTGATGTAACGGCTGTTTTTTTTTATGTTCTATCAGGAGCTCTATAATCATAATTCTCTCTCTCTGCTTTATGCCTTAAATAAAATAAATGACTAAAATACAGTAATAATGATTAGCAGTGTGATGAGACACACACCCTGCTATGATACAAGACACAATACTGGCTCTACAAGAACAAGACAATTCAAGCTATATTTACACGTAAGAAATGCATATACTGTGGATACATTTTGATCTGCTCTTAAACTGTCTATTGTGAAATATAATAAAAATACTCAAAGACTTCACCTCCTCTCGTCTGCCTCTCCAAACCAGTTTAGGTCTTTAGTGTGTATGAGGGAACAAACACAACACCAACAATAAAAGGATAAGGATAATCTTACATAGAGCTAAAAAAAAGAAAAGAAAAAAGAAAATAGAAAAAAAGAAAATTGTGTCAAAAAAGTTGGTGGTTTGAAACCTGCACATGCCAGTTCAAACTTGAAACCAGTGCCAGGCCTTTATGCCTTTAGGCCTGGTACTGGTGTTTTAATGAAATCGCAGTGTTTGAGAACACTGTGTATCATAATTGTTGGATTTTCCGAAAGTGTTTGTTCTTGTGACATTGCGCAATTCACAGCTGAACAAAAATCAACTATTTCGCAACAACAACTGAATCTAAAAATGCCGCTCTTTCCCAATCAACACCATATAAAAGCAACAACCTGAGAGAAGAGAAGCTGTGCACATTCAGGACAACAAAGAGAATATAACTTCAGCTATTACTCCTATTCTGCTTCTCCTACAGGTAATGTGACTACAATTTGATTGATCTATCTACGGACTGATGCCACTACTAAACATTCCTCTATGTCTTCTTGCAGTTTTATTTGAACTCAAAATGAAGGGCTTGCAGGTTGCCGTAGTCCTCCTTGTGCTCTCCATTGGAATATGTAAGTACACTATAACCTTTTTTACAACTAAATTAGTGTGTTTGAAAGACACCTCACCTACCGTGCCCATTCACAATAAGATGACTGGTTGTAAACTTAACATGGCAAAGGCGACGTGTGTAAATTCTCATTGGAGTATTCTTTTTACAAAAAATGATACAAACAACACTGAAGTGTAAAGTTCTATTACTACAGAAGTGAAACTAAGAGTGAGACGTGGATCCTTGACCTTGATAATACAGGTGTGTTTGTGTACACAGCAGCTCTATCTGCAGTTTGTTGTTATAATGAACGCAGCACAGTCATTGTTCCATTGTCTCAGAGTTTGACCTAACAAAGAATCCAGTCTGACGGCTTTACTTGTAACTCTCAGGCAATTAGCTTTCATTTATGAATATCTATCTGGCCTGTAGGCTTTATGAGTTATTATCATAATATTATAAGTTGAGTAATTGGTCAGTTTTTTAATCTGACAGGACTGCAATTATTATTTTTTTAAACTTAAATGTGCACTATATAACTGTTGAAGGGTCCGCCCCTTGCTTCTCAAAAAAAGATTTGAGAAGATTTACTAAATTCAAGAAAGGTAGGTGTGATGCAACATTGTGGAACTTTTGAAGCAAAACAGTAACACATACACACAATTATGATAATTAGACAAGCAGGTGAAGTTACATAAGTGCACCTTTAAAGAGCATATGACGTATGAAGTAGTCTGACCTAACATCTTTATTTTGTTAAATGATTGTTTAAACTTTGAGTTGCTGTAAATTATCTCTCCATTTTGGATGGAAAGTTGCTTATTGTTGGCATAGAGGGGTTCTGTTTGAGAACTCAGCTCTTCTTTCCGTAATTAAATTTTTTTCTTCATAATCTGCAACTCGGCTGATGTAAAACTATATTAAAATATCAACCACAGGTTCTACCCCACCAAACCTGGTAATAATTAAAAACATAAAACCTGCCATATGGACTTTAAGTGACGATACAATACAATACAGCCCATATGTAAACTATCATCACCAATATTTGAACCAATTTTCATTTGAACATTTGGAGGACTGGACCTGGTCGTGATGCACGCTGCCCGATTATATATTTGATAAACAATACCCTCTGTGCGATTTTGTTTTCATTGAATGGGGCTCTTTACGTCACTAATCACAGCTTAGCATCACACAAGCATCTGCACCTGCCGGTTTACAACATCCAAAGTCCAAACCAGGTCCACGCGGTTCACACCGGTTGGCTCTGCTGCTCTATCACTTTCACATTGATTCTAGAGTAGGTTCATGTTTAAAGTTCAGAAGGAGCTGCGTCATGAGGATGTACCAGTTTTTTGGCATTCCTCCTCTGAGTCGTGACAGAAATAACAGAATAACATTGACAGGGGTGGGATTTAATACGTTTTCTTCTTCCCATTCCTTTTCGAGCCCAATTAACGTACACAAATTTCTTGGTGAATGTGCCTTGAGCATTTGTTTTGGAGACATGTTATACTTACCCTTTTCTTTACTCGCTGAGATGCTCGAAATAAATGAATAAGTGAAAAATGAAAATGAACATTTAGCATTTTGCCATCATGGAGGAGGGGCTAAGGAAGGGGCTCCAGTCACCAACCACAGCGAATCAAACACGGATTAATTACGGTGACAGCAGTGGGCAAATGGGTAAAGTGTCTCGCCTATAAAACAAAGTGAGATTTGATTCTGCAAACTTCTGGCCACAGAAATGTCAGCGTAATAGGCAAGTGAATTAACCAATCAGGGACAAGCATTATCGGAAAGAGAATGGGAAACAATAATACAGTGGAAAGGAAAAAAAGCTCATTTCTACACTATGAATCCAAGGTGGGAGAAGTTTGAATTTGTTCTAAATGACAGACAAACAATGCAGTACAAACACACTTGATTGGATGAGTTTGGCCTGAGACACAATGTGGTACCAAACTGAGATCTTCTGTATCCATGGGTTTTAGAGGGATGAAAGATTAGCACTGTTGACAATTCAGTATTCTCTTTTGAATGGTGACCAGTGCTCAATATGGCGCCTATTCACCTTATTCCGTCGCGCCCACTTTTGCCTCTTTTTGCCATAGATCACACTCCTGTAGTAAAGGCACTTCCGGTTTGACGAGAACCCCGTTCACACAAATGGCGAACGAGGGAAAAGTCTCGCCACCAAAACATTATATAAAGTAGACTGATTTGTGGAAAATGTTTAATGTACACGTGCAACAACAAGTCAGCAATGCACCAATTTCCTGGGCGGCCTGAAAACTGCTTTTTAGTCGACATAGAACTGCTCCATGTAAACTAATACAGCGGGATAAAGATGGCGACAGCAGCCTCTGCAATAACGTGAACCGACCCTTCCAGTGTTTGGAAACAAAATGCTGCTTTCCATTAGCTCAGTACCATACCAGGAGTTAGCACTAACAGAGAGTCAGCATTAGCCTCCAAACATCGCAAACTATGAAAATCAGGGCCGTTTTAGTGACTTACAAACACTCGACTGAACGTGAGTAACACCAGAGCTTTGTGAGAAAACATTACCACGTGTAGAAGTGTTTTGTGTAGATTGTTACTGTTAGCAATTAGTGCCAAAAGTTGCACACCCACATAATTACATTTCTTGAATTTAACATTATTCTGGACCACAACGCAGGCCACAAAGTCAAGTAAAAGTAAATGTTTACGCCACAAATCCTACATTAATAAGTGAACTTTAGAAACTAGAGGTTAAAGTTAGATATTGATCGTTATTAGCTACTTGTTGGCAACTGTGATGAACAGTCAAACAACAACCACGTGTCTGCGCTGTCTATAAGCAACAAAATTAGTTTTTATTCAAATGAATGGGATAAAATATAAACATAAGTACCACGCTGTGTACAGCTTTTAAAAACACATCACTCCTGGAATGGTTTATGAACAGGAATTTCTACAGCAAACTTCAGCTGAAATCTTACCAAAGCACGAAGGAGTTGTGGGCGAGTAACATGTTAATACTGTCTTGCTTTAGCGGAGGCTCTGAAATGTAACCACTGCGTTCCGTCTTCGGTGGGCGGACGCTGTTACAACACAGTGGAGACGTGTACGAGAGCGGAGGACGTGTGCGCCTCAGCGGTCAGCAGTGGTCCAGGTCAGAACACAACTACACTCGTCTGCGTACGGCTCATGTCAAACATCTAACTGTGTGCTCTGTTACAGTCTACTCCTACTTCAAGAGGTGCATGAAGGCTTCCGACGCCTTCATCTTAAACGCCAGCCCATACTACCAGGTGTTCACTTGTAGCACGGACCGCTGCAACTGAAACACAAATGTGACCGTTCTACTGCTAAGATTTTATGCTGTCTTTACTTAATATTTTACTTTTTATTCTCCTTATTCCCACTTTTGTCTATCTTTTTGTGGAGAAGAAAGGAAAAGTTTTGCTGCTAAAATATTATGTTATGTTGGTTGATTTGTGTAAAATGTTCAATGCTCATGTGCTCTGACAAGTCAACAATGCACCGATTCCCTGAGCAGCCTGAAAACATCTTTGTAGTGTGAATATAATTGATTTGCTATTGAGATCAGCAGCTTTATGTAATACAACTGGAAGGTTAATAAACATATGGTGGCAATTTATGGAATAAAGTGATTAACTGTGACAAATGTATGAAAAACTTTCTGTGTATGTCACGCTCTTCTTGCAATCATGGGTAGTAAAATTGGTAAAATTAGGTGTTAGCAGCATGACATTAAAAGACTGATGATGGTAGGAGGGTCCTCTATGGGGGTGCCGGGATTAGCTGGCATGTTTATATGTATTTCTGACTAGTTATTCATGTTGATTCTAATTCCATCTATCTGCCAGTGGAATGAAAACAAACAACACTTTTAAAATAAAATTGATGTTGAATTAATCACTATGGATGCAGTGTGAAGTATCTCAGTCCTTTCTGTGACGGTAATATTGGGTTTACTTATGTGCCAATGAGCTAACATTCCCTCACCCACAGATTACACAACTCCTATCAAATAACATTTTCCAGGATTAACAGTGTTGGTCAGATTAGTTTGTAAAACTGACTACTGACAACCTTTTCCTCAAGTAATCTATACCATGATTACTATAAATTACTTTACATAAAAAGTGTCTCAGATTGTTCATGACACTCTGAGCCACAGTTTAATCCTCAATGGGGTCTGTCAAAATTGTTAACATCATCTGATCACCGGCAGTAACGCCCTGTGTATCTTTTACACTTTCCAAGACCTACAGGAGTTTCAAGAAAGTTGTTCCTCTCTAAAGCGTAAACAAAAGTCATTATACGGAGAAGTAGGTAAAAAAATCTCAATCTGTCATCCGAACAGTATAAAGAGCGACCAGTGTCAGAGGAAAACAGATGGACGAGAGGATCTGCACCACAGCAACACAATAACACTTTTGGGGTTTTAGACAATAATTTTTTGTTTTTGTTTCCTGACAAAAAGAATGAAAGGCTTGCAGATTGCCGTTCTTCTGGCGCTCCTGGTCCTCTGCATGAGCTATGGTTAGTACACTATACGTTTATTTCTGAATGTAAAAAGATGGGTTGAAGACTGTAATCCTGGGTTTGGTTTGACAGTTGACAATATGTTTTTGGATATTAATTACAGATTTACTTGGGCCAAACTTGATTCCTTTGTACCCACAGCCTCAACTTTTAGCTTGTTAAGTACCATAATTCAAATTTTCTTAAAAATCTGGTGCTGTTCTATAAAGCTTACTTGAAGACTTGATTTTTCTCTATTGTTTTGGGTGTGATTAATAACAGTGATTGGCTAACAGAGTGGACTGAAGAAAAAAAAACATGGCACTACTGTACTAAACTCTGAGAAAAGTTAATCCTAATCATAACCCTTCTAAATGACAGATGACACTCGTCCGTTTCTCACACGTCACTGGGATAAACAAACCTGGTTGGATGGCTCTGTCTTCAGCAGAGTTAGGCCAGGCTGAGACACCGTGAAGGAGCTGATGAGGAGACAGAGATCTTCTGTATACATTCAGATTGATGAAGGGTTGGCACAGTTGCCGTACCAATTGACAATTCAAAACTAAATATTCTATCTTTTGAATGGTGAACAGTGCTCAATAAAAGATAAGATGTAAGATAAATAAAATAAGCCGTTGAAGTCTGTTGCATTCTTCCCTAAGTGACCATGCAAAGTGATCTATTGTTGTTAGGAGCGATATCACAGGGTCCAAACATTCAGAGTTTCATTGATACAAACAGTAGAAACAGGAAATTGTGAGACTCCTGATATTTGTAGAACGCTTTAAAAACAACAACAAGGTTGACCAAAGTGTTACACATATTAAAATCACAACATTAAAAACACATTTAAAACAAAAACAAACAAAAAGGCAAAAAACATGATCAATGAGGCAACAATTCAGTCTTAAAAGAAAAAATATGTTTTCAAAAGAGATTTAAAAGCATTTAGTGAATCCGCTTGTCTTACATACAAAGGTAGGCTGCTTCAAAGCTGAGGACCAGCAACAGAAAAAGCTCGAACACCTCTCTGTTTCCTCTTCGTGTTTTGAATCACGCTGACCTAAGAGCACGAGAAGGAGAGTACGGCTAGATCAAGTCAGAAATGGAGGGGTAAGACCATTTAAAGATTTATAAACAAATTAAAAGAATTTGAAATCTATATCTATTCAAAATTGTGTTGATAGCCAGTGTAGAGATGCTAAAATCAGAGAAATGTGAGCATGCTTACGGGTGCTGTTCAAGAGTCGTGCTGCTGCACTCTGTACAAGCTGCAGGCGCCCGAGGGAAGCATACAGACCGTTACAATAGTCCAGACGGGTTGTAATAAATGCATGGATCAGCACTTCAAAATGACGTTTAGAAACAATGGGCTTAACCTTTGCCAACTGCTGAAGTTGAAAAAAGCTTGACATTGCCACAGCTCTGATCTGTGTTTCACGTTTAAAATTATTATCCATTTTTACTCCCAGGTATGTAATTGTAGGCTTCACAAACTCATTTTAAGGGCCTAAATCGACTTGGGAGTGGTCAGTAAAGCCAAACAACATAACCTCTGTTTTTTTTCTCATTGAAGTGTAAGCAATTGAGCTACATCCACACCTTGACATCTTTCAAACACTCTAGCAGCGATTTGACACAAAACACATGATCATGTATCAGAGGAAAATACACCTGATATAAATGAAACAAAATCCCATGGTTCTTAAAAACTGAACCAAGGGGGAGTAAATATTAAGAAAACAAAAGAGGGCCGAGAATAAGCCCCTGGGGGACTCCACATGTTAGATTTACTGAGGAGGATGTAGCTTCGAAATTCGGTGGATTAAGGTTAGGCTTTTTGAGCAAAGGCTGAACTACTATTTTTGAGAGAAAGAGGCACAATTCTGTTCACTAGGCTGTTATTTACAATGGCAAGGACTGATGGAGCTAATGATGTGCTTTAAAAGAGTGAGATGGAAGTGGGTCATTTGACGAGCCTATAGGCTTTAATTAACAATATTGTCCAAAAAAGACAACGTGACATGCTCAAAGTGGTCAAAAACTGCTGAATGGGTGGTCTTAACCTGGGCGTCATACAATGAGGGAATAATGAGAGCTCTGGTGCTTTCCACTTTGCGTGTCTCTTTTTGCCACAGCTCCACACTCATGTTGTAATGGCACTTCCACTTTGGCAAGAACTCCATTCACGAGAACGAGGGAAAAATCTCACCGCAATAATGTAGAATGATTTGTGTTAAATGTTTAATATACATGTGCATCAACATGTCAGAAATGCACTGATTTCCTGGGTGGCCTGAAAATGGCTTTGTAGTCCATGTAAAAATTTTCTATTGAGCTCGCCTGCCCCATGTAAACTAATACAACACAAAAAGATGGCAACTTCCGGAATAAGGTGAAATAGACTTGGACAATGCTAGCCCGCTAGCCAACGCATTTCAAATAGGAAGTGAACCTGGGTGTGATCTGGCGGGTTTGGCTCGCGCCAATGTGTTCATATGTTCATGTTCTGCTGGTGTCAGACTAGTCATTCTGAATAAAATTCTCTATATGGTCCTGCTGTTTTATGAAGACTCCTGCACACTGTCTCACTCTTCATGAATTTATTAATACAACGTTTCGGTCCCTCTGACCTTCTTCAGGTATGAGGACAGCCCCTTCCGCTCCCCTTATATAAGTTAAAGAACTGCCCCCCCCAAATAAAACGTCAACCAATCACAAAGGTGAACAAGACCCATTCTCAATTAACCACAATTGTGCTACTTGCTTTTCCTCCTACGCACCTGTTGCCCAGTCAAGTGTGCAGAGTTTGTCTAGCTACAAGTAAATCAAGACATGAACAATAAAAACAGGCCAATCATATGCCTTGTTTCTCCAATATCTTCTCCAGGTCGCTTTAGCAACAGCCTTGATTGACAGCTAACGCAGCTTGTTGCTGGAAGGGACATGTTCATTCAGCAACCTTGCTGCTAATCGGCTCTCTGGTTGTGATGAAATGTGCATTTGGATTTCCAAATATGGAACTCCACTTGGCATAAGCCGCTAAAACTTCTAGCCACGACAAGCTTCAATTGGCTCCAGCCAAACAATATGGCGTTCCTTTGGCCTATTCTCTTCACCTTATTCCAGAAGTTGCCATGGGCACCGTCATCTTTTTTCCCCATTGTATTAGTTTACATGGGGCAGGAAAGCTCAACAGCAAATAAGGTCTACACGGACTAAAAAGCAGTTCTCAGGCCGTCCAGGAAATCCATCAACTTAATGTAAAGCTCTGGCTTCACAGCCAGAAGGTCCTTTCTGTGTGGAGGTTGCATGTTCTCCCTGTGTCTGTGTAGATTTCCTCTGGGTGCTCCAGTTTCCCCTACCATTAAAAACTTGCACTTCTGGGGCCATGATTGAAAAAGAGATTCTGAATCTCAGTGGGACTTTCCTGGTCAAATAAAGGTCAATATGATATTTTAGCAGTGAGACTTTTCTTTGCTTGCCACTTGTGAACCGAGTTCCCGATTGAGCGTAAGTGCCAATATAACAGAAGTGCAGATCCATAGCAAAAAGAGACCAAAGTGGGCGGGACAGAATAAGATGATTGTGGTCTAAGGCTGAAACTTATGAATAGAGAACAAGCATGAATTCAATGCTAGCAGACTTCAGATTGCAAGACAAAATACATATCTTACCAAAGCAAGGAGAAATTGTGGGCGAGTAACATGTTAATACTGTCTTGCTTTAGCGGAGGCTCTGAAATGTAACCACTGCGTTCCGTCTTCGGTGGGCGGACGCTGTTACAACACAGTGGAGACGTGTACGAGAGCGGAGGACGTGTGCGCCTCAGCGGTCAGCAGTGGTCCAGGTCAGAACACAACTACACTCTTCTGCGTACGGCTCATGTCAAACATCTAACTGTGTGCTCTGTTACAGTCTACTCCTACTTCAAGAGGTGCATGAAGGCTTCCGACGCCTTCATCTTAAACGCCAGCCGACACTACCAGGTGTTCACTTGTAGCACGGACCGCTGCAACTGAAACACAAATGTGATCGTTCTACTGCTAATCAGCTCAAGATGTTATGTTTTATTTACGTAATATGTGACTTTTAAAAAATGTAATAAATGTATGAAATGTGTCACCCTCTGCTGGCAACAGTGGGTAGTAAAAGGGGTGAAATTAGGTGTTAGCAGCCGGATGTTAAAAGATTGATGCTTAGCAGTGAAGGCAATGTGAAATTGTTAATACTAAATAGACAAAATAAACTTTTATTTGTTCCATTGTAACGGACCATTTTGCTGCTGCAGACTTTTTTGTAGAAGGGGCTAAGGGGGGTGCAAAAGTCTTCCATGGGGGTGTCGGGTTTATCTGATCTGACTAGTTATTTGTATCAAATTTTAATTGCTTCTATTTGCCAGTGGAAAAACAAACAAGACTTAACTTTTAAGTTTTTTAAAGAACTTTTAAAATTAAAATTATGTTGAATTAATCATCTTGGATGCACTGTAAACTATCTCAGTCCTTTCTGTGACAGTAATATTGGGTTTACTTATGTGCCATTGAGCTAACATTGCCTCACCCACAGATTACACAACTCCTATCAAATAACATTTGATATATTACTTTGTTAAACTAATCTGATAACTGATTACACCTTCTACCACTCGGATTACTTCCTTTTTGAAGTAATTTTACATAATGATTACGTTAAATTACTCTACAAATAAAAATAATCATACAGCCCAGGAAGTCTCTTACAAAATGCATGAAACCTTCCCACTTACTAAACTTCATGTTATTTAACCTCATTTCAAGTAAACAACTGCAGAGGCGTTAATTACAGTCCTCTATAAACCAAGCTATATTTGATTTGGTTCTCACAGTGCATTTGTCACCAAAATATGACATTGTGTGTTTCCTGTGCAACTTTTTTAGTTTTATGATACACTTCTATGGATTACACATATTTTTTAAAAACTTGCTAAATGTTAGTGGGGATAGTAACTGTATTCTAATTATTCAATGTTAAATAGTTCGATTACCCCTTTAATAAAAAAGTCTAATTACAGTAACCCCATTTTGTAACATACTGCCCAACACTAGCACTAGCTCTAACAATCCATAAAATCCATACCACTTTGGTTGAAAATGATTAGGAAAAGATGAAACATTTAACCTGTTAATGAAGCTGTGAATCATAAAGATATGAAGCATTTGATTTAGGAAAAAACTATGCACCAATCCTGTCCAATGAACCAAAATTTGAAAGAAATTCAAATCCTACTCCTACTTATTTAATCCCACTCACAGTAAATACTCATCCACCTTTGGTTCCTCACAACACCTGCTGCTGATGTTGAGATCGCCGTATTTCCACTGTGTAGTAATAATATTGGGGTTAGGCTGAGGGTTCTTTATGCAACCCAACCTAAACTATAGGGCAAGAAGCCTCACATGGGCCCCCCCCTAAAGTAAATTACTTGCCCAATTCTGGGCCCCTAAGAACCTGAGGCCCAGTACAACAAATCCCTTTTACTCCCCCTGTCTGAGCAGGGAGGGCAAAAGCTTTGAACTGTCGTGCAGCCGGCCTGCCTGCAAACTTCTGGTCGCATGGTGTTAGCTTACCGCAGAAATGTAGGAAGGTTGAGCAGCTAATATGGTAACGCTACGTCGTGTTTTAGTGGTGGCTCTGAGATGTAAACGCTGCATTACGTCCTATGCTGGTGGACCATGTTACTACAGCAGCGAGACGTGTTTGAGACCGGATGACGTGCGCTCTTCAGTTTCCAACAGAGCTCCAGGTCAGAACACATCTACACTCCACATTCTAGCTCATGTCAGCTGTTTAACTGTGTCCATTCTGTTACAGACTACTTACTCTTCAAGAGGTGCATGGGGCCTGCCAAAGTGCTCGCCTACAAGGCCAGTCCAGAGGTCTACAGAGTGGTCACGTGTTCTACCAACCTCTGCAACTGAAACTCCCTGTGGGCCACATCAACTGCTAACCATCGCCATGTCCTAAAATGATTATATAGTCACCTTTTTATCATTTGCATGTCACCACCTTACAAATTTAATATATAAAACATGTTCTTTAGCCTATGTCTGCTGCCCTCGGCTGGCAGGACGTTCTTGCTGAAAGGTGAGAGCTCTAACCTCCACTCAGTCACCTTCTCTGATCTGCCTATCATCGCAATGTCGTCTGCCAAAGATAAACTCTTTTAATAAAGCTTTTTAAATGCCTCTTTTTGTTTCTGAATCTCTCTAGGTTGATTTTTTTTGTCAAAAAAAAAGTCAACATAATATTCAACATAATATTCAACATTACATTTCAGTCCAGCACCCTGAAGGCCTTATAAACGCAGTTCAGAAGGTGTCCCATTATGGTGAGTCTTGCCCCAGGTGGGGTGCATGGCTTTGACTTGACCCAGTTCTGGATGAGATCTTTGGTCTACTTCACACACAACGAGAATGTAGGACAAGTAGACGCTATGAACTCAACACCTATATGTACTTTCTGTGGCTGGGTTTCAAATAACATCACAACATTCCCAAGTCAACTATATTCTATTGTCATGTTTACGTGAGATGGAGGATTGGTGAATCAGATAACATATATTGATGGCTTGCTTGATTTTGTGGTGTGCTTGGATGAATTGAGCAGGATAATGGGACTCATCAATAAAACAAATGTATGACCGTATTGAAACTTAGTCCAATTTAAGGGGTCAGGTTCGGCGTCACGATCAGGAACAGATGCCCTATATACTTGTCGGCTCATTGTCCTCAACCTTGTCCTGGGAGAGGTACACGGATTTGACCTGGCCCAGTTCTGGAAGGGTTGGGACCTTTCTTTTTCATGCTTTGAAAGGCAAAACTTGGCTTACATTTGCATAGTCCCAAAACTGATAGTATCTGGGGCCTTCTGTGAGGAGTTTGCAACATCTCCCTGTGTATGGGCGAGTTTGCTTTTCCATCAGTGTTAATCATGATTGGTTGGTCTCTGTACTCGGTACTGAAAACGGTCCTTGAACAATGAACTACAGATGCAGATACAGAATAAAGACTACCGCAACTGTGCACTCATACTTGCAAGACTGACTATAGCAAGTCAAAAGAACTGGCTCTTCTCTTTCTTGCTTTCCTAAATTTAATGATTAATGAACCTGCATGACAGACAAAGATTGTTCTAAGCTTTATTCATGCAACTGCAGACTTTCCACATTCATTCAGGAGTTGTATGAAGCCTTCGGACATTTAGGCGTTGAAGGCCAAAGTCCTAATTTGAGCTCAAGTTAATTTATTCACTTGTCAAGATTAAATTTTGAACATGCTTACTAACCAGAAAGCCTTCAAAAGCAGGTAAGTTCAGAATGTGTCCCATTTTAGTGAGTCTTTACATGACAGGGAAGAGTGGATTTGACTTGATCTAGTTCTGGATTAGATCTTTGGTCTACTTAACAGACTACAAGAATGTAGAGCAGGCATGTCCAAACTCAGGCCCGGGGGCCAAATGCGGCCCTCAGACCAATTTTTCTCGGCCCTCAGTCTTCCTGGTGAACTGGCCCACACTGTCCTGATAAGTACTATTTACAGCACATTTCAGATTTTCTACAATTCCAACCTAAATAACTAACATTTTGGCGCGACACAGACCTGATGTTAAGGCACTGAGACTGAATGTAGATGTGGTGGAGCTTAAAACATCAGATAAATGCAGCTTTTTTTAACGTTTCACGATTGATTTGTGGCCCTCGGCTCGGTCTATATTTCAAATGTGGCCCTCGATGGAAAAAGTTTGGACACCCCTGATGTAGAGTGAATGCTGTGAACTCAACATAACTATATGTGACTGGGTTTCAAAGGATGTCACAACATTCTATAGCCACGTTAACCTGAGACGGGGAAGTAAAATGAGGAATAATGAGGATTTATAGACTTGTGGAGTGGTGACAATAAGGATATTGAATCTTGTATACATGTAGAATCAGGTTGGACATTAGGGGTCTGGATGGGCGTTCCATAAAAAGCCCTATATGCTTGGCGGCCCATTGTCTTCAACCACGTCCTGAGAGAGGTACACGGATTTGACCTGGCCCAGTTCTGGAAGGGTGGGGGCTTTGTTTTTCACACATTGAAAAGCAAAACTTGGCCTCTATTTGCATGGTCCCACAACAGATAGTATCTAGTAACATATGGTGCCACCTGCAAGGAGTTTGCACGTTCTCCCTGTGTATGTTCGAGTTTGCGTTTCCATCCTCCTAAAGCATGCATGGTTGTCCCATTAAAACTGTTCCTGACCAAGATCCCGGCTAGAAATCTGGACTAGGTTCTACAAATGCCACAGCTGTAATGGTAAAGGATGGTTAAATTGTGAAGATCGGACATTTTTTCTGGGCCTAACCCAGTGGTTCCCAAAGGGGGAGTCGCGAAGGATGAGCTGGGGGTCGCGAGATGATTTCAAGATCTAATTTGAATAAATATGACACTGTATTTAATCTATTTTTCAAATTAAAAACAGTATCTTTTAGTGAAATATGGTCAAATAAGACAATAAACTATTCAAATAACCCATATTAAACCTGATTTAACGTGCTTTGACACTTAAAATGATTTTTCATTTCACTTTGTGCGTCCCGAGTCCGTTGCATGGCTACTGTGGGGGTCCCAGCCAGAAACGTTTGGGAACCCCTGGACTAACCCATTAAAACCATTATGTCCAAGAAGGCATTGTTACCTAAAATGGTTTCAGTTAAAACTCCATTGCAGGGTTGTGTTCAGTAAGCTTCAGCAGCCTACAAAACTCATCAGGCAGGTTTTTTAAGACCTAAGCAAGCAATAAACTGCAATGAAGGTGTATTATCCTTTCCTGGTTTTGTTTTAGTTAACCCATGTCATTGCTTTGTTTGGCGTGTCTCAAAGAAGGGCATTAAAAGTATCGTAAAGTAGTTGACACCTGGTCAGATCTATAGAGAGGCGAGCAATGCTGCATTCAAAGCAACTGGAAGGCCACGCTATGAGTTCCAACGTCAGAGCGTTCCAACTGAATCAACTCGTACGTAAACAATTTGGCTAATGATTTTGGATTTAATTTGTAACAAATGTTTCCATGTTTCGTGATGTTTATCATTGATGTAAAATGTCACAATTGATCTTGTATGTGGAGTTGGAGTCCCTCAACCATCTACCAGTTAGTAGTAGCCTGCAACACATCATAAGAAGGCATGTTTTTCAAGGATTTTTAAGGAATACAACAATTTGATAAACTGCACAGTAGATACGTTTAATGCCATTCTGTGGAACATTTCGGGCAAACCAACAAACCCCCATGAGAACAGTTACATCATATGCGTGCGTGCCGTTGATGAGAAAACCAAACACTGTCTGAGGTGACGCAAGGTGGCTATATTTTTGAAGTCATATTTCCCATTAAAATGATTCTTTCAGTTTGAACAAGTGAAAAGTAAATTATTCACCTTCTTCATCTAACAATATTCTTGGAGATTCTTTGTAAGATGGCCATTGAGGTTTTGAAGTAGGCTTGTGCATGTTAATAGTGAATCAATCCTCAATGGAGTCAGTCAAAATTGTCAACATCATCCGATCTCCAGCGGCAACGCCCTGTGTATCTTTTACACTTTCCAAGACCTACAGTGTGGAGTTTCAGAACACTTTAAACAGTGTTGTCCCTCTCTAAAGCTACAACAAAAGTCATTGTGTGGAGAAGTAGGTAAAAGATCTCAATCGCAGACCTGTCATCCGAACAGTATAAAGAGCGACCAGTGTCAGAGGAAAACAGATGGACGAGAGGATCTGCACCACAGCAACACAATAACACTTTTGGACTTCCAGACAATTATTTTTTGTTTTTGTTTCCTGACAAAAAGAATGAAAGGCTTGCAGATTGCTGTTCTTCTGGCGCTCCTGGTCCTCTGCATGAGCTATGGTTAGTACACTCTACGTTTATTTGTCTGAATTACAACACTACGTAATCCTGGGTTTGGTTTGAAAAGTTGACAATATCTTTTTGAAGCAGCCTAAAATTTTTGCTACTTAGGTACTATAAATCAAATGTGTTTAAAGATCTGTGGGTGTTCCATGAAGCTAACTTGGATGCCAGTCATTTTGAGTTGACCAGAAATGAACTTTATGCAATGTCAGATCAAATAAAGAGAAATTGCTTTGCTGCCAAACTATTTATTGAGTTGCAGTCAGTATCTGAATACTGTTAACATAATACATTTAGTTCCACTTAACCTCAGATTTCTGTATCCGATTTCTCTTCTCTCTTTAGCGGAGGCTCTGAGGTGTAACTACGTGTTCACCGTGGGTGGACGAGGCTACAACACCATACAAACCTGTCAGGACGACGATGACGTTTGTGTGTCTGTCCGTGGCCAAATTCCACGTAAGTCGCAAGAAGAAAAACAAACAATTCTCAATATTTGGTTCATTTTTCCAATCGTTCTCTTCCTCTTGTAGCAATTTTCGGGTCTAATCCTGTCCACTACAGAAGATGCGTGAAATCATCAATGGCCGATACACTGAAGGACATAAAATGGCTTGAGGTTGACACTTGTAACACGGATCTCTGCAACTGAAGCACAGCAGACTATATTTGTATATTTATATATCATCATTGCATAAACAGTATACATATTTTGTACTATTTTTAATCTATACAACATGTAACAATTTCTTTTCATGTTCATATTTCTTGATATATTTCAAAATGAATAAAGTATAAACGTTGTTGACTATTCAAAATGATGCATCAAAGTATTTGAAAGAATTGCTGTTTACCTTATATTGCTCTGAGGCTGATTTCATTTTTGGATTAAGGGTAAACATTCTGCCACTCTGAAGCAACCTAAAAGTAAAAAGTATGAGTATGAAAAAAGTAAATAAACAAAATGAAAAATCTGAAGCTGGCAGGGCTATGTCGATCCATTAGGATTATTTAAAGTATGGAAAAACAGACACTAATTGATATAAAATTTTGTAACGAAGCTAGATACTCACTTGAAACTCTTAGGCTTAGGGCCCATTTTTCCCTAAAATGCCTGACTAAACGCCCATTTCAAACTGAAGCTGAATCTGAACCCTTTAGAGCAGTGTTTTCAACCACTTTTTTGGGCTGTAAAGACACCACGGCACGCAACCTACTAAACATGACCCAATCAGGCCTTTCAGTGGACTAAATGTGGCATATAACGTGGCAAAATTATAAAATGGTATTGGGCCTTCCTTGTAGGACGACAGCAACAAGTTAAAGTTAACACAACATTGTCAGACATTCAAGTTGTCAGCACTGGGGCACCACAAGGCTGTGTTAGCTCACCTCTTCTTTTCACACTGTATACTAATGAATGTAGGAGCAAACAAGTAACCAACTATATACTTAAATTTTCGGACGACACAGCTATTCTTAGCCTACTCAATAAACGGACTGATGTCATGGTCTACGAGACAGAAATTAGCACAGTGGTGCAGTGGTGTAAAGAACACAATCTTGCCTTAAACATAGAAAAGACAAAAGAGATTATTTTTGACCCTAGATCAATGGGGGACCACAGACCCATTAACATTGAAGGGAAGGAGATAGAGCAGGTGCCATGCTATAAGTACTTGGGTGTCTATTTTGACTCTCAGTTGCAATGGAGCCAGCATGTACAATTTGTTTGCTCAAGAATTAGCCAACGCCTATACTTTTTAAGGAGGCTTAGGTTACACGGAGTGGAAAAGAATGTCATGCTTATGTTTTATAGAGCATGCATTGAATCTATTTTACGATATGGCATGTCAACATGGTTTGGAAACCTGTCTGTAAGACTTAAATCACAGATTTTTACTCTGACCAAGAGAGCAAGTAAAATTATTGGCGTGGCCCCTAGTTCGCTACAGCAAATTTTTGAAGATATTGTTAGGAGACTCGGCAGGAAGGTGGTCAATGACCTAACTCACACTCTTTACAATCAATTTGAGATGATGCCATCAGGGAGAAGGTTTAGAGTCCCAAGCTGCAAACTCAACAGATTTAAGCATTCATTTATACCATTAGCAATCAATTTGCTGAATTTGGAGAGTGCAGTCAAAAAATAAACAAACTAATATAGAAGAGCGGCAATTTCAGGTGCTTTTGCACATAGGCTGAGGGAATGTGCAATCAAAATGAATTGCACACAGGCTAAAGGATTGTGCAATTACAAACTGTACACAGGCTAAGGGAATGTGCAAAAGGCCCAGGGTATGTGCAATTGAGTATTTAAATGTATTTAAGACTGTGACTGTTTCATGTTGCTGTCACTGACAGGCGCCTGATGTTGTGTCACTCGTGGCTTCTGTTGGTGTTGTATTTTGTGTTCAATGGTGATGCTGATTGTTTTGCTTGCACTGCTGATGTCTTGTGTCTGTGCTGAAGCATGTGGTCCCCTGTCCCAAGACAAATTTCTCTCACGAGAGACAATAAAGGATTATCTTATTATCTTATCTTATCTTATCTTAAATAATGTCTGTGTCACTATCTTGTTCTTTAAAGTTGGCATTGATGATTGTTTTGTGTTCTTTCTTGATTTTCTTTGGTAAAAACCATATTAGTCAAGAGTAAAGCTTGTGTCTGGAGGATGGTCTGATTGACAATAGTTAGTGCATTGTTGGGTTTTGACAATTCCTCTGTAAAAGATGAAGCTAATTTCACTAACAATACAATTGTATACGATCCATATGATTTGGTAAGAGTCCATATAAATGTTTTTAAATGTTATTTAATGTCTTTGAATGTTATTAGTGGGTTTATTTGACCTTGATTCCTCATTTCACTGGAAATAAGTGGGTTACAGCTTTCTTTTTATGTTTAACGTGCCCAGCAGCTTGAGAGTTTTCTTAGTTGATGTCCAAGATTAAAAAGGAAAAGAAAAAGTCAGAGGATCCGCCAAGGGTCAAAAATATCACAGACAGAACCATATCTAACCTTTCCTTTTATCAGAATTTATTTAAAATCACATGGTAACATAAAAAGTGCAGTCATTTTGTGTTGAAAATTATCTTTTAAAATTATAGTTGTTGTATCAAAATTGGTATCGAGGCCTTTTATTAGCATTGGAATGGAGTTTGAAATTTTAGTACTCTGTCAACACTAAGTTACAATGATAATTTATTAAAGATGCTTGACTGCTTGTCTCCATGGAGATGTTTATTATTATTATTATTATGGCTTTGCCTGGAATGTTCCACAATACGGCATTAAACTCCCACATCCCCATGGAGATAATCCAGTGATACTACCTGGCCAAGTAGCAACTGAGGCGCGGCGAGAGCAGAGTTTGTTTCAGATGGGGCACAGCTGGTCTGTATTCTATTGCAGTACATTTTTGAGATTGGATAAACACTATTGAATGGCAAACCGGTTTTCCAAGAGCTACACAAGCAGGTAGTAAGCAGAGTTCAATCATCAAGGAAGATAAACATTACTGTATGTGGGTGACAAAAAGAGGTTGATCCAACAGATGATAATTAGAGCCATCAGTTATAACAGAAGAAGTAACGGACACTCACTGATAGATGTAAAGTAGAACTGCACAATGTGTCAAAAAAACAGTTATCACACTTGTTATTATTGCGATATGCATATCGCAAAGATGCGCAATCATTTCTAATGGTTAAATGCATTAATCTTGTGCTTTTTGCGTACCGTAGCCTATTTTTTACTTTTGACCAATCAGACGCACTCTCAAATGTTCACCCCCAATAGTGCCATTTTGCTAAGTACAGAAACAGCAAGTGAATGTTTAAGTGTTTTGTTTGAGCTCTTGCTTCAAAATCCTCATCCATTGTTTCACTATTTCATACGCACATAACATTCCAAAAGTCTCCAATCCAGTACCTAAGCTACTTTATTTTAGTTGACTACTTAATTGTTATCCTTTAATGAAAAAAATAAAATAAATACAACATACAAATGAGGAAAAAATATGACGATAATATCGTTATCGCAATACTTGACACCCATATACCGTATTGCACTAATTTCCAATATCTCGCAGCCCTAATGTTCTGTTCTGTTTTTGGTATAAGAATCATAGCTTATCTACAGTTGGGGCAGAATCAAAGAATGACTATGTGCCTTGACAAAAATAATGCAAAAAATATATATGGACTTTAAAAAAACACTTCCTTCTCTGAGCTTGAACTGAGTTTCTGCTGAACAGAAAGCAAAACAATGTCCTGGACCTGTTTTGAAAATGTGAACACTTATTATTATTGTAACTCTGGCAGTCACATGACATAACAAAAAATGCTGTCAGACACACCAATGTAATATATTGAAAGTGTTGGACGGAATATTCTCAACTAATAACACAGGATGATGTGACGTTGCTGTTACGTTACTGGTCCTGACTGGAAGTCTATCAAACGTATAGTGAGTAACATTACCCCCGTAGATTTATGATTATATGTTCAGAGACAGTACATCCGCATTGGCTCATGGTTAGATTTTTAGATGATGTTCAGAGTAAGTACAATATCATTTTATTTTTTAACAGCTGTATTCCTGTCATTCCTTGTGCATTCACACTTGTCCTGGTTGGTCCTAATTCTTTTGTCTCTAGTCTGGTTTTAATCCAAGTTCAGTTCCAGTTTTTAAGTGTTGTGTGTGCAATTTTCTTGAATCAAAATTTGTAATCTCATTTAACTCTCTTTAACGGCTTAAAGTTTATACCCAGCTTCAAACCCTTTTTATGACATGCTAATGGCTGCAGTCTCCTTGATCTTCAGGACTTGTCTGCTGATTTTGGACCACACAGTCCTATACCCGTATATCCTCCTCTTTGTGAAACTGTTCTTCCATCCTAACTGACCGGATGATCAGTTTGTAACACGTTTGTCATACGTAGAGTCCTACAAGGATCAGTTCTAGGCACAACCCTGTTCTTTCTTGACAAGTCAGGTCATCAATCATACATTTGTGAAAGTACAGGGCCACTCCACACTGGTTTGACTCTTATTTCAAGTGTAGTAGCATTTCTTTTTCTAATTTCAAGTTAAAGGCCCTGTACCTGATTTTTACTGTTTTGAAACGTGGAAAACAAAACTTGTTTGTGTTCAAGTCTTTATATCAGTTACATGTATGACTGACTTTACTAATGCAGCCCCAGCATCCATATTCACCGCTAGAATTTTATAAGTCCTTTTCATGAGTTTCTGAGTACCAGAGCGTCATGGACTATCACGGATAAAGCTAACAAACATTAGCATGTTAACTGCACTTTCTGCTTCTCTCGTAGGATAAAATGCTCTTTAAATAGATGCAGAGTAAAAGTTATGGTCTCATTTTCACCCGAATAGACGCTTACATTATATCTGTGCTGGAGCAACACAGATTTTACTTTATTACATGCAAAAAATCGGGAACATGGTCTAGATCTGTTTTTCCAGTAAAAATCAGGTACAGTTCCTTTAAAATAATGTTTGTCTTTTTCCTATTTTAAGTAAGTTATGCTTGTTCCATTGCATATTGGCATATCATTGGCATATCATATTTTAAAGTAAAAAAAATAATCAAAACAAGATAAATATTCCTCATTTGAAGCACTTATTTACCTGTTAATTATACTATTTGTACACAGCCTGAAACATGACCACAAACTGCAATACATCACGTGAGCTAAAATCCAGTCTCATTTACATTATTATTAAGGTGTTACCGAGGCAGGGCTCTATTGTTCATCACAAAGTATTCTACCGAGTTGCATTTCCAGTTAAGTGAAGCAGCGATTTTATTCACACACTTCCGTATAAGAATTTGTTATAGAAGAAGATTAGTGCCAGTAACATGCTTCTGGAATGTACCTGTCTGAATTCATGACTTTAAAAGTGCATCGTACCTTTATGTGGTGCAGCGGTTAGCTCTCTCACCTCACAGCAAGAAGGTCCTAGGTTTTACTCCCCAGCGACATGGGCATTTCTATGTGGAGTTTGCATGTTCTCCCTGTGCTTCTGTAGGTTTCCCCCTGGTTCTCTGGTTTCCTCAGGTACTATATGCTCTGCACTGGGGCCCTGTTAAATCAGTGTCAATAAATAATGTGTATAAAAATTCACACAAATTTCAAATGCCATAATACTTGCAATTTAGTTTTGGTTGCTGGCAAATGTTGCTGCATGTATATTGTTGTTAAGAGAACAGCTCTACTTGATCGATTGTCTGGAATGTCCAGTATGCACAACAAAAGAGTGTTTGCGGGAAGGACAAACACACCTTGATTTAAAAAAAACACACACACACACACACACACACACACACAAAAAACGAACTTCCTCCAACGCCTGTCCACTTTATAAAGCCCAGGGAGCCTGGTTGAACACATCTCAGAGAGCCGAGTTGTGCATTCAGGATCCTACAGGTGATGAGCGATGAAGATTTAGGAGCGAAGTACAGCCGTTTATCAACACTAAATGTTTTCTTATTTATTTATTTTACAGTTAACAACGCAAAATGAAAGGTCTGCAGATTGCCGTTGTGTTCTTGGTGCTCAGCATCAGCACACGTGAGTACAAAAGATTCAGTCATCACTCAAAAAGCGATTTATTTATTTGAAGTCAGTCCCTCTGTGTTAAGAATTTTGATTTTTTTTTTTTTCCCAAAATTAATTGATTCAAAATATTAACTGAATATTTAAAAAATCCAGGATTTCTTAATATTTTTAGAGGATGATAAAATGTTGTTTGACATTGTGCACTGGATTTAACTGGCATGAACTGTATTTGAATCTACAATTGCATGGATTCTTATTCTCACAGAATAAAATAATTTGTTTTCACAATGAATGAATATAGCTGATAGAATACATCAGTGACTAATTTCTAATAATCTGGTTCAATAACCTTCAGCTCAATCCAGGTATCTCAAGTGTAAGAGTTATAGCTGCCAAAACCTGTGTGAAGTGCTAAAATTTTTACTTTGACACATCTGAAAGTTGTCTTTGAAAAATCGTCTTGTGTTCTAGTGGAGGCGCTGGAGTGCAACAGTTGTGTGTTTGAAAACGGAGAGTGCACTGAAACCCAAGAGACGTGTGAGGACCCCAGCGATGTGTGCGGCACAGTCATCTGCAGCTACCCACGTGAGTGTGACTGCAAACGGCCCAGAATGCACTGGCCACCGTGTTGTTGCTTCTCAGTGTGAATATTTTACACAGGCGTGTGGCCGTAATGGAAAACGTCATCAGAGCAGACAATAAATGACATTTTATAGAAATAGTCGATTATGATACAGATGTAATGACTGCAAAGGTAGTTTTGTCGTGGTAAAAGCTACAGGGGCTGGGACCCAAGTACAAACCTTCTCAGTGGGCCCCTAATGCATCATTTTCTATATGATTTATTTATCCCAGCAAATTCAGTTTTATTCAATTATTATTTATTTATTTCACTTTTGCTAGAATATACTCCCAGTGATTTCGACATACACCTAACAATAACTAATTTAAAGACATTTTGTGGTGCTATGGACATATATTATGATAACTGCAAGACCAATTTCAAAAACCTCTTGAATTGTATTATTACAATAAGAAAATACACTGACTGCAAATAAAAATCACTCTTTTGATTTTTTCATCATAGATGAATCTTTTGATTTGTTAAAAACTTGGCTAATGTGTGAACAATGATTATCTTCTTTTTTTGGAGGTACTGGACTGGTGGTAGAATTTTTCTTTGATGGTCAGTAGTAGTAGTATTGGTAGTAGGGCAGTAGTAATTGTAGTCATTGTATCTGTCATTGTGCCGGTTGAAGAGTAACTTGTTGTAATGGTATAGTTCAAGAGTGGTAGTCACAGTGGTAGTAACACTAACTTGTGTGTTATTGTTAAAAGTAACATTTGTGATAGCGGCTGCCGTAGAAGTAGTTCAGAACTAGTAATGCCAGTGGTTGCAAGAATACTTTTAAATTTAATTTATTGTCCCAGTTCTGAGTTTACATTCAAGGAACAAACATACATAAAGTGGTCACTATTATTGTTTTATTATTGTTCTCACTCATACATATACAGTATCTATCTACACACATATATAACATCTATTGCTCTGTCTTGCAGGTTATTCAAAGACTAAGAGCTGTATGACGGCTGATGAAGTCGCCCTTCTGTCCAACACCAACCACTTCAGTGTGTCCACCTGCGCCTCTGACCGCTGCAACTAGTCTCCAAAAGAGACTTGTACTGATTTCCTTTACAGTCTGACAGTTGATTGCTTATGTTCATATTCTATAGAAAACAAAATACTCAAGTCTTATTGGCAATTCTTAGCTTAACAATCCAAAACAAAAACACTAAACTTTAGAGGTGTTTAAACTTTTTTGGTAACAAAATGTTTTTATACACAGAAAACACTATATGTATCTGCGACAACTCATTATTTCAATAAAATGACTTATTGCAAATAAACAGATGCAAAAATCCTCAGTGAATATGTGTCCACATTGTGAACATTTTTCTTATGGGAGTGGTGGGTCCTTCTGTAGTGCGTAGAGTCCCCTTCACTGTCCTGTGGTGGTTATGAGCGGGTGGACAGCACTCCCTCTTGGTGGGTTAGTGTTTGTGCATTAGTATTGGACCAAGGATGGACTGTGCTGCACACTAGCCTTTGCCTGTCTTAAAAAATACATTCAAAACTAAATAAAACAAGAAAGCTTTTGTTATTATAACCCAGTGTGGATCTTGAAGAGAAATGTGATCATAAACTAAACTAAAACTAAACACTCTCATATAAAATTCCCTTCTCACCCTCCGCGGGTGGTCTCATCCATCTCTGAGCTCGGGTCCTCTACCAGAGGCCAAGGAGCTTGAGGGTTCGGTGCAGTATCTTAGCTGTTCCTGGACTGAGATGTCTGATGTTCCTCCAGGGATCTGCTGTAGCCATTCCTCCAGTTTGGGGGTTAGTAACATATATATATATAAATGGTATTGAGAGAAAAAAGGTTACCGTTTTAATGTTCACATTTTACAGTGAACCAACCCCCATCAACCAAACAGTATTTTATTACAATGTATTTTATCACAGTATGTTACTATCATTATTTAACAGTATTTAAATGTATTTCTTTTAGATATTTACATCCGTTTGAGTTTCCACTACTGTGCTGACCAACAAAACACGTGCTATTTTGTTTGTTTTGTGTGTTGTAAGTCCAACCCTAAGATAACATACTTCTGCTTTCGACTTGAGCGTGGGTTTTCCAGGATTGCAACACACAATAAAAGGCTAAGCAAAAAGATCAGCAATCAGTCTCCAGGACTTCCACTTCAGACAGAGGCCAATAACCAGGTAACATTTTATATGAATGGAGCATCATTACACTAAAATCTGGATGGAATATTGACCCAGTAAATGGTAACGTTACTATTTTTCATGGTTAGAATATTCCAGCTAGAGAACTGAAAAATCAAGAGAATAATAAATCAAATTAAAGCCGTGGAGCGGCGATGATGGCCCTTGACCCCCGCGCGACCGCCACGGTCCGGGACGTCCCGGGGCACCGTCGTCCTCTCCCACTCACACCGGGTGCATTGGCGAGCTCTGTAACTTCAAACCGGCTAAAACGTACAAAATAAAGCTTCGATGTAATCGACTTTTTCGATCGAAATGCTCTAAATGAGTCCGCCAAGTTTCACTAACTTTGCTCAAAATAATTTTAGTCTCTCCATAGACTCTTAGGATGTGCGCACTCCCACAGGCTAAACGGAACAAAATAGGACATCGGTCCCATTAACTTTTTTGCTGCTTTTGATGCTTTGAATCATAAACTCACACTCAACAAGTCAAACTGGCGTGCAGTTATGTGCTGTGCAATTGTAATTTGTAACTCAAAAACATTGGAAAAATGATCATGGAGCAATTTAACTAATACTCTCTTATTTGCAGCTACTCCATCTTTGGTGTATTTATAGCCATAATGCAGAGAGCTGTGGCTTGTGCTGTGCTTCTTTGTTTGGTCCTTTGTCATGGTACATATAGATATTTTCCTCTCATTGAAATGTACTGTATCGTGGCCTATTGTAAAGATTTGTATATTTATAGTGTGTTGAATATTGTCAGGTGATGCCCTTAAGTGTAACCTGTGCACGTCGCAGAGCTCAAGCCTCTGCACTGACACCACTGTGCAGACCTGCTCCATCACTGAAAACGCCTGTGGAGCGGTCATCGTCACACAGCCAGTCCGTGAGTGCCAGTTTCACTTTAAAAGAAGAGAAAGCAACTCTTCTTATACATCGATAACAAGTTTAAGAAATATATAGTCATTTCCAAAGTGATTTCAAAATTGGAACAAAAAATCTAAGGGAATGTTCAATTACATTCCAGGCAAAGCGCTAACAAGGCAAAGTTGCTAAACTGGTCTTATCTGTTATGTTTTTGACTGGTTTAAGTTTTATTTTATTGCATAAAATGAGATAAGAATAGGAATAGTGGGTGATAAATCTTTTTTTAAGTCATTGTTTCATACTTGGGAACCATTTTTTCTATTAATTTACCTTAACGTTATAACCAGGCCTTTTCAAAACCTTACCCATAACCCTAACAATGTTCCTAACTTTACCCCTTACCTTAACTCTTTAGCCTTGACTTATACCCTAACCTTACTCCTTTATCTAAAACTTCATCACTTTAAATGACTAATCATAGTAGACCGTCACTCCAGACTCAACACTCCAGCTCCACCAGAAAAGTGACATTCTGCTTTGTTTGCAAAGACAGCAACAACCTCTAATGTATTAAATAATTTACAGAACAATAATATACAGAAATGACACAAAGACAAAGCTAACCTGTGTTTCCTTGTGCAGCGTTCTCCCTCCGCTCCTGCATGAACATGGCTGTGTGCCAGGGCTGGATCTCCACTCCGTATGCATACGCTATCTGCTGCAGCACGGACCTCTGCAACTGAACAATATAGACATGAATGAGAATGAACAAGGAATGCAAGTGTTATGCTGACTCCAGACTGATTTTGTAATTAGAATTTAACATCGAATTATTCAATGTGTTGAATGTGTGAAGTGTTTTGGAGGATTAAAATCAATAAACCTTAATATTAACGTTACAGAACAAACGTCTTGGGTTTTTACTGAGCTAAACATATTATAGATATTTATTTGTACAGTATTTTCGAACAACCGTTTAAATATGAGATTTTTTTTCATGATTTGTTGACATAACCATATATGTAGACAATAGTAAGTCCTAAGTATTGTTTATGTTGCCTTCATGTGTTCTGGGAATTATGATAAATACCAGTTTACCAGTGGGAAAGCACATGAACGTCCCCTCATCTGGTGGGAATCCAGTGGGAAACTGGGAAATTATTTTGATGACTGAGTTCCTGAGTGAAAAATAACCTCTTATCATGGCGGACAGCAAAATAAGAATAACAGTTTTAAAATATGAGCTGTTATATATTCAATTGTTAGCACAGCATTTTGATGCTGCATAATTATATCTCGTACACACATTTGAAAGGCATCTCTATTTCTACTTTGCATAATAAAATGTGTTAAACTTTTGTGTTTTCTGTGCGCGAGCTGTAGTATATTGTCTCACATGAATTTACTTCTGTACTCTGTATTCACATATACAGTATTTGTCCAGATAAAGTGTGTTTTTAACAAACTTCATTTTGCTAAAACCACGAAAAGAACAGAATGCACCCGTAATTACCACTTCACAAGTGGAAAGGACAATCTTTTCCAGGGCACATAAAGACCCTAGTCTGTAAAGTCAGCAGTCTTACTTCCTAAAGTAAGACCGCTGACTTTACAGACTAGGGTCTGTAATGTCCACTTTTACATCAGATTTAGTTAGTTATAATGCAGTACTGTGACAGTACATTTACATCCACCATAAAAATCAGAGAACTAGAATAATCAGATGACAAAATAATCTGATTTTGGTGTCTGATCGTCAACAAAACCAAGTGAAACTTTTCAAATCAATTCAGGGAACTGTTGTATTTAGAAAATACTAGTGTTAATACATCTTTTTATATTTTCTCTTTCATTTTTGTCTTTGTCATATTAGTTTAGCCATTAGCCATTTTCTCTTTAATTTCCCTTGTCAAAACCAGCACAGGTGTGAACACTCAAAAAGAAATCAAACCCATATCAGATGGAACTGTTTACGTTTCAACAATCTGATGATTTTTAGTGTACATGTGATTGTAGGCAATGTTTACTTAAACTAGTACTACGTGATAGTTTTAGTACCAGTTCAACTAGATGAAAAATGTATACATTTGTAATTCATTTAAATATGAATATTCCTATTTGTATATTTTAATACATATAGTAATTGTTGTAGTAAACAAAAACAAACAAACTTTATTGGCGTGGGGTGTGTGTGCATGTGACATAAAGCTGACCTACAGACTAGTTTCAAAACAAAGGGATTTCCCATGAGTCATTAGAGCGAAGTTTAAAGGGGACAGCTGTGTAATCCAAATGCCTTCGAGGAGACAAGGATCCAGGTTAGTTGATATTACCATATTTACATTTGCTTGGATCTCTTCAGTCTAATCACCACCAACATGTACTTCTACCACTATTACTGAAAAAGGCATGCACAGTACTAGACCTCTAGTAGGAACATGCAGACCACACAGACAAGCCCCCACAGTAGGCCAGGATTCAAAACTGAGTCCTTCTTGGAGTGATTTAACTGCTTCTGTGTAGGCCTAATTACTATTACAAGTACCAGTACCAGAAGTGATAGAAGCAGTACTACTAAAACAATAAAAAGAATAAAAATTCATGTTTGCTTTGTTACATACTCTAACTATTTAAAGGATTTTGGTCAAATTCCCATGACCTATTGGTATGATGTAATGCTAATCTGTATTCTTTATATATATGCAAAATCATGAAATCTGTAGCGTGTGCCGTTCTGTTCTTGCTGGCATCGTGTCCAGGTATGAAATGGTCTGACTTGCTTTCATTTTGCGCAGTCTTGATTTGTGTGGGATTATTTTGCAGGTGAAGAGTTGAAGTTTCGCTAGTGTTACTCCAAAAGTGCCGACCTGTGATGGACAACTTGATGATGGGTGTAACTGTGCCAGTAATATTACCTGTTAATGCTGACGTGAATGGAGACAAAACAAAATGACCAAGCATGCAAAGTGACAATTCTTGGCCCCTCCCTACACTCTTTAAATTTTAATTTGCAATCAGTCGAGCTCGGGACAAGTGGTATAATAATATGACAGTCAATTTACAAGCAAGAACAGCTCAACTCTAAAACCTCTAAAATGAGCTCAAGTACTAAACCAACTTCATCCAAACCTGGCACTCTTACATCAACTTTTTGAGTAAAATATTGCAATTTCATCAAATAATTATCATTGTGTAAAATCGGCATAATTCATTTTATTAGGTCCTTAACCAAAGTCCACAAACCTTCACAGCCCCTGTTCACTTCACCACAAATAATAAATAATACATTCTAAGCAATAATATAGAGAAAAGTTACAGTGCACCGTTCAAATGAAGATTAAATGCCTGGATAACAATACTTCTACAGACTTTCCATGCCGCATACACTGATGGTTTCTGTCATCTTCAGCTTTCTCGCTCCGTGCCTGCATGGACAGGGGTATATATGAGGGCTGGAAGAGAACTCCAGGAGCCTACGCCAGGTGCTGCTATACAGACCTCTGCAACTGAGTACCACAGCGCCACCTTCAGCTCATCATTAACTGTTCTTTACCTGCTCTCCCATTTGTGTCCTTTGGGATGTTTTTTTTTTTTTTAATCAAAAAGTCTGTTATAAAGGAATATGCTCAAAATGCTTGTGTGATTATACATCATTTCAAAGATTACACATTTAAAGTTCCTGTGCTATATCTTCAAAGCCATCAGGGGGCAATATTACCCAGTTCTATATATTTACAGAGCAAATTAAGGCATGTTTTGAAAAAGAAACGCTAAGCAACGTTTGGTAATAAGCGTCAGAGTGTAGAGCCGTGGGTGTGACGTTCTCATGTCTTGTTTGACAGGTTTACACATGGCAGCCTCATGCTATTATTGTACCACATACTTTTCTGATACTATCCGCTCTTATAAAATTCTTCCAACTCACAACCTAAGCATTTTTAAAATCAGATACAATACTAAAGTATTCCCTGATGATAATATTGACTACTTAACAATAAACCGATAAACCAACAGAAGCATGCAGACATTTTGACCACAACTAAGTGTGGTGTGAGTCACTCACTACTAAACTAAGGATATGCCACAAGTCTAAACTAGAACTGATTTACTGTCAGGAATTACAGAAACAGTAGCTGCAACAGTAATTGTGGTAATGCATATAAAAGGGTAGGTCATTTGTTTAAGATGAAAAAATAGTGCGCAATAAGAATAGAATTTGTGGAAATGTGAGCTGCAGTAGCAGAATTGCAGTGGGGAAGAACTTGGTATACCTTTTACATGATGTCATCAGCATTGTTTGGCAGCGGGCCGGACAGGGGTGGGGGTGATGGGGCTAACTGGACGCACTGCTCTGAAAAGTGATGTATGGCCAGCTCCTTCACGACCACAAAAAAAAAACACAACAAAAACCAACTAAAGTCTGCACATAAGAGGTCTAAAATCAAGCCAGAAGAACTGGGGAGCCTAGCAAATTATGTCAAGGTGGGATCCAAATATTGGAAGGGACAGAACAGCAAAGAGACAACTATAAACACAAACTAAATGCTTCTATGACTGCCAGAGACACAGATAACACAAACAAATCATCGTGTAATAGATTGTGAGGATCCAGAATCCAAAAGGTTTACATCCATGAAAAGACTCATTGGAAATAAGAACAGAAGGTCATCATCAGCTGCGATGGACAACAACAGCGACTCAAATTAGACTTTAACCGGAGCTTTGTTTGTCTGACCATAAAGAACTGACTTGGCTGGGACTACACCATGAATTAATCACAAGCTCTTGCGCTTTAAAGAATCAATCTCAAGTATCTTAATCATTTTGCGTCATTGTATTCAAAAGATATATTGAAGTAGTCTTTTTTTGTTGTTTTTTCGTTGTCAGGAAGGTGACACATTTTCATTAATCTAGTGCAACAGGTTTGACTCTACAATCCTGCCACTCCCTGCTCTCTTTAAAATGCCCTGTAATTGAATAATCTCCTGCTTTTGTCAGTAACGCGGAGCTTGGCAAAATGTTCAGCACCAGTTCAGGTAGGAGCCCACAAGGATCCATCATGCAAGATTTAATTTTCAAGATTTTTGTATTAGATGTAACGATAATGATTATTTTGGTTGACGTTAGGTGACAAGCACCCATCCGGGTTCGACCTCAGCGACGGGGCAGGTGACCAAAAGGGGAAGGAAGGCCCCAAAGGCGGAAAGGATCCTCATGGCAACACTGACCGCCAAGATGATCGTGGAAAAAAGTAAGATAGGCATATGACTTGGGTATTAAAAACATTTATGCAACTTAATTCGTTTCTTGTCTGGGTTCAGTACTTTACTTGTGCAAAAGCTTGTGCTGTTCTATTTTACAACAAGTTATCTAACACAGCTATGGTAAATCTTTTATATGTGACGAGTGAGTCTCTGTCAGTAGTTTGATGTACTGGCAAATGTCCAGGTGCCTCACACCCAGAACACTTTTGCTCAGACCTGTGAGAAGTATGATTGCCATGGATATTGATTTGATATGTGCTGTTTTGTGAAATGAAACATCTTCAGCATGTCAGCTTTGCCTCTCAACCATTTGCCTCTGATATATACAGTATACATTTTCTCTGCCATGTGCTACAACCCTCCAACATCTCTACTGCAGCAGCAGAATAATCAGTCTCCTCAGCCTACAGTCATTCCCTTTTCACATTGCATACGCCTCTAACTGCCAGAGTCTATCCACAGTTGATTGCACTTCATTCATTTGTTTGTGCTTGTTGAAGTAAAGTTGAAGCCTAAAAGTTGGTTTGTATGTCACTTTCACAGAAAAGATGATGACCGTGGCCATGATCGTCCCACTCCAGAGCCACGCAGCAAAAACCCAGAGCCACGCAGCAACAGCCCCGACCACAGAGACCGGGACCACAAGGACCGAGACCGCAAGGACCAAGACAACAAGGACCGAGACCGCAAGGACCGGGACAACAAGGACCGAGACCACAGCTCTGAAGACCGTCGCCATAGAGACCACAGTGGGGGCCGTCACAGAGACCACAGCGGGGGCCGTCACAGAGACCACAGCGGGGGCAGTGGAGACAGTGGGAGTGACAGTGGCAGTGAGGGAGGCCACGGCAAACATGGCAAGCACAAACACCACAAGCACCACGGACACCCTGGGCAGGGACGAGGCCGCGGGCACGGCAGAGGAGGCTGGTGAAGGAGAGAGCACAGGTAAGGAGATTCACTCTCTCACTGGTTTGTGTAGGTTTACTTTCAAAGATGGGGTCAGTTCTTGGCCTGCCACAACAATTACTATATCGACTTCATTCAATAAATAAAAGCTGGAACAACATTTTCTTCTGAGTTATGTCCTCCTTTAGGTTAAAAAGCACTTTGAATTGCTTTGTTTTTGAATTGTGCTCTACAAACAAACTTGCCTCGCCTTAAAATGTAAAAAGTGGGCAGCAATTCACTTCTGTAGCTAAAAACAATTCATTTTTGTTGTCTTACAGGCTGCAGACCGCTCTCCTGCAGAAGTTTGGCAGAGCACTGCTGGACCCCCTTTTTACAAACGCAGGAGACAGGGCCTGCTGTGGGTAGTGGGTTTGACATAACTTGTATGCCACAATGCAATGTACTTAACTGCCATACTATAAAAAACATTATACGAAGAACATATGTGTATTCAAATGAATTATCAATAAATCAAATGTTAATCTCTGTGCTCTTTTTTTTTTTTAACATATTCATAAATTGTGAAGAACCATCTTACAACAATAAATATCAACGTTTTAGAAGACATTGGTTGTTGGTGGTTGTAAGCAGTTTAACCAGTCTAACCACAAAGACACATGTTTTGTGTCACATTACACGTACACATGAAAATTGTATTTGAACGCATCATGTTCTCATACCACACATTTCAGCTGAAATACGGCCATCAGTGAAGGCAGCACCCACCACTACCTCCTCTTTAGCCCCGCCCACTGCTGTCTGCACATCTGGGTGGGACTGTCTCTGTCATGATTTGACACAAGATACAAGATGCCAGACGCTGTCAAGTTAAACTAGTAAAAAGTAGTAAACACTATGTTACATTCCTCCTTGGTGATGTGTTTTTCCTTGGAATGTTCCACAGTATGGCATAGAACTTGTCTATCTCCATGGCAGCAAGCAGGTGACAGCACATTGCAAAGTTACATGTCAGATCTGTGGCGAGACGGCCCTGCTCACAGTCATACATGTTTTGCAAGGTATTTCTCAGCAATAAAAACTATAATTGAATAAATGCAAGAAAAGTTGAATGCAATACTGTGGTATATTCCTGGCAAAACAATAATATCTCTATGAGGACCCCCATGCACATCAGAAAAGTTACACAGTGCATCTTTAAAAGATGTGTGCTGGGGTCAGCTAAAAGCATGGACCATGTAAGCCTATGAGGGACATTTTAGTTATGCAACTAATGTTCTTGTTTTAAATCCGTGCTTGTTGTGAGGAAAGACACAGCTGCTGACGTCTCCAACAGGAGCTAGCCTGGAGCCATGAGCAGCTAACTTGTTTTTATTGTCAAAGAACACAACTTGTGTGATGCATTTCTCACTCTATCCTGCCATCTGGTGGTAATAACACATGAAAATTAGCTTCCAGCATTTTTACAAAACAGTGGTAAATAATGAAATAATACAATAATAGTCAGATGTTTGTATGCATTTGTGAAATTTACTGAAAGTTTCAACAGATAACATTGTTTTCCATGACCATACAGTTAGCATAGCATTGTTATCTAGCCTTCCTTGCATATTGTATAAACTGCAATTTGGTGTCAGCAGTGTTAGACTTATTATGCAAAATTATCTTTAAGTAGCTTTTAACTATATTTGTGAGCCTCCTTGTCATTAAATCATACAAAGTTGTATTTAGTGATTCATGTTTGAGTAACCTTTTTTGTTGTTGTTTTAGATCGATATTGCAATTTAAAATATCCAAAATATAGCATAATGATCCACGGTGTCGGAAATTAGAACTATATAGCAGACAAATGCACAATAGGTCTTCTTTATTATATTATAGTCCAAATATTGTGGCATAAATAGTATGCATGCATACATTTTTCTATGTTCATATAATATAATCATCGTCGTTATCAATAAAGGGCAGTTTCTTGAAGTCTATCTCCACAGTCCACATGAGTTGGAGAGCCTGAGCCACAATGTCCTCCGCCATGTTCTGAGCAAACCACGTGATTGGTCCACTGGAAATCGAACGGTTCGCTGCCTTCCGATTGAGTGGTATGATTGGTCGACTGTCAATTGGAAGTTCCACTGTCTTCTTCTGACCGAGCGATGTGATTGTTCGACTGCTTTTTAGGGTCAAGACCTCTTCGCGACAAATTGTTGGCAGTAATAGTTTCTCCTCCACTCGCTTCAGTGATTTCCCCTCATCTTGGAAAATATTTTTCATCCTTCCATCTTGTTTTGGATCATTCCTCGAAAAAAACTGACAACTTGACCCAGTGCATCCCATTTCAATGAAAATATAAACCAAAATATAAAATAATTATTGTCTTCAGTGTTGTTTGGTGGCTTCATATGTGTTTGAAAATTTTACAGTTTGCTTTACCAGTTTGAGTGTGGGTGGGTGGGAGCTCACGAGACTAGTTATTTTAGTAGTAGGTAGTAATTATTTTGTACGAGCGCTCTTAAAGGTGCAGTGCAAAATACTGTAGAAAAAAAATATTTCTTACAACTTACTGATTGTCTGGAAAAAAAATGGACAAGCAGCTATGTGCGTTCCAATTTTACGGTTTTGTCTAATTGTTTGCTTGACAATAGTAATGTACTTTATCTGTGTGGGTGTAAAGCCCATATTTGCACAGCGATTTGGTAGGTTTTTACATCAATCCAAACATAAACCAAAACACAAAACACCACCGTTTGAGGTCCTTTCCCCCTTGGGCACAAATACATTATAATAAGCACAATTTCA
This sequence comes from Rhinogobius similis, assembly GCA_019453435.1. NCBI lineage: Eukaryota > Metazoa > Chordata > Actinopteri > Gobiiformes > Gobiidae > Rhinogobius > Rhinogobius similis. The sequence continues at coordinate 29,490,811 of CM033620.1, read as the reverse complement.
ATTTAATTGTACCCAAAGCTCTGATTTTTCACACAGTTGTTGTTGACCAGTAGAGCAATAGCTGTTGTGAATTTGGAATGCCTACTATGAAGTATGCTTTTGCTAAAGCCATTTGAAATCAAGCATTATTTATATATTATATAAAATAAATCAAAATGTTATAAATGTTATAAATGCAGTACCTTTGCACCACTTACATTGCTCCATTCATATCATCAGTAACTAGAATTTCTTATCTTTCAAATGGTGTAGAACATATGTGTATTGGACAAAGCATACTCTTTATATACTTGTAACTGAAAATTACAATTAACAGACTAGGCGAGGATGGAGAAAAATAGGTGGGCCTTAACAGGTTCAGGCGAGGCTATCCAGAACATAAAATACATTTTGTATTAGAATATGTAATTTTTCATTTACATTTAATTTCAATCTTGACAATGACCCCATTTAGGCCACCGGGTGTTTTGAAGATTGTGAAAGTTTAAACCCAGGGGCCCAGGGGTTCTGAAGCGGAGGGAGGGAGAAGGGCAGTCCCTGGTCCTGGCTCAGAGGCTGGACTTTGGAGCTGGTGTTGGAGCGGACATTGTTGTGCACGCCTCAGTCCAGGATGCACTTGTCACTGCTGGTATCCCTGCTCCTGATGCTGCTGGTGTGGGGGGGCTGGTGCTCCGGCTTGAACGGGACCTCCTCTCCCCCCACGACACCTTTGACACCCCTGGGGCCTGCTGACCAGTGCTCTCCCTGTGACTTCCGCGAGCACAGCAAACTTCTGCGCCTCCAGAGCATCAAGTCCCAGATCTTGAGCATCCTGCGTTTGGAGCAGGCCCCCAACATCAGCCGGGACATGATCCGCACGCTTTTGCCCAAGGCCCCTCCGCTCACCCAGCTGCTGGACCAGTATGACCCCCGTGTGGAGGAGGAGGAGCGGGCCAGCACGGAGACAATCATCACTATGGCTACCAAGCGTAATCATTCCACACTCATGCATTTACGACTTAATAACTCCTTAAATGTTGTGAATTTTATTTAGTGTGTATTTCATTTGATTATATTAAGAATTTAATTATGATACATTAATATTTTTACTTGATTTGTATTGCCACCTTGAGGTGTCAAATCAGACTTGACAGCATTATGATGTCCCCAAAATGACACTGCTGGATTAAAAATGTTTATTGTATTGAGATAAAAAAAAAAAAAAAAAAAAAAAACAACCTCTATGCACACTTTCTAACGAAGCTCCATAAGTGTATGTAACTGTGTGAATGTACTTCTGCTATTCTGACTAAAATGGACTTCCTCTGTGCCTATAGCGGACCAGCTGATCCAGCAGCAGCTCTCCACCTGCTGTCTGTTCAGCCTGAGCCCAAAGATCCAGCCCAGGAACATCCTGAGTGCTCAGCTGTGGGTGCACCTGCGCCCGCCCCATGTGGTCAGCAGTGTCTTTCTACAGATCTCTCGCCTCAAACTAGGCAGAGAGGGCAACAGCACCAGGGTGAGGGTGCGATCCCTCAAACTGGACATCGACACGGGGGCAGGGTCCTGGCAGAGCGTGGACATCAAGTCCCTGTTGCAGGCCTGGCTCCGACAGCCCGAGAACAACTATGGCATTGAGATCAACGCCTTCGACTCACAGGGAGAGGACCTGGCTGTGAAGTCTGCCGAGCCTGGGGAGGAGGGCCTGGTAAGACAACCAGCATACAGAGGCTGAGTGTGGGCAATGACTGTTCTCACTGTGTCTCTTCTCCTCAGCAACCCTTCATTGAGGTGAAGATCCTGGACAGCCCCAAGCGTTCCCGACGTGATGCAGGTCTCAACTGTGATGAGAAGTCTTCAGAGACACGCTGCTGCCGCTATCCACTAACTGTGGATTTTGAGGAGTTCGGCTGGGACTGGATCATCGCCCCAAAGCGTTACCGTGCCAACTACTGCTCCGGAGAGTGTGAGTTCATGCACCACCAGCAGTACCCCCACGCCCATCTGGTGATCAAAGCAAATCCCCGGGGCACAGCCGGGCCTTGCTGCACCCCCACCAAGATGTCCCCCATCAACATGCTCTACTTCAACCGCAAGGAGCAGATTATCTACGGCAAGATCCCCTCCATGGTAGTGGACCACTGTGGATGCTCCTGAACACCTTCTGCATGGTCCGCAATGTGTGACTGATGTAACTCCACAAATAATCTTTAGTGCACTACATGTTAGATCTTAGAGAAGATCTCTACAACTGGGAAAAGTATTGCCACTCTGTAGATCTCCTCTTTTGTGAACAAATGGGTACTTAGACTTGACTGATGGTTTACTCGACGTCTGTTTGTCCCCCTTGTAATGTTATTTTTGTTTTTTAAGTGATAAGCAGCGCATGCTGACTTCTCGCTGATACTGCGAGGAGTCTGGTTGAGCCAGGCTGACAATTTAAAATCACATGTTAAGAAAATTGACCCAAATGAAGAATGTTGACTGTGGCTGAGTGGTGATGGAGGAGAGCGTGGCTGCTTATGAAAGTGTGTCCTGAAGTGAGCCGGAGCACTGCAGGGGACTGTTCCATCTGAGACAAACATGAACTGGGTGACACGGACATGACTCTCCTCCTGGACGGGTGAGCAAACACCTAAGTCGTGGTGCTTAGCAAGAAATTGACAAGATATTTTAGGTAGATTATATACTACACAGGTCAAAGGAATTTGCCCACCAAGAAAGCACCTTCATTGTACTTTAAAATTAGTATTGCAGTGTTTGTTAATGTAGCCTACCTTTCTAGATCAATGTAAAATGTAATGCAACAGAAATGTTTACTATAACCTAGAGGTCTGATATATTCAGAACAGCAGTTAGGTTTGTTCTTAGACTAATCTGTATGGTTTGAATGTAAAAAGCAGAGAGAGGCTGCCACTGTGAGCAGATGGCTTCATGTTGTTGTGCTGCACATGGGGTTTCTGACCCTAAATGCTGAGATGTCCTGAGATTTGGGTTCTGTTCCAAGTGTGATCATGAACTTATAAGTGTTTTTATTTCACACCTGATCACCTTTAATGTGAGTGGTTCGTTCTACAAAACAGCCAATACACTTGTGGCATTAGGCAAGATACTTCCTCATCTTTGTCACTGTGTCATTGGTTGTCACACTTCTGGCAGTACGCCCCAGGGCAGCTATGGTACAGAGGTCAGCTACCAATACAGGTGGACAACACTGACAAAAATTTCCATTTTGTCCATTATAATGATAACAGTATTCAGATATTTAAACAATGCATCAAGGATGTGCAAGAATGTGCCTGTGAATGTCTTGTTGAAGTTCAAGTCTAGCACAAGATGTAAATGGATTGTAAAATTGACCACAAAACTACAGAAATATAATTTTACTTTATACACTTGCTTGGATGATCACACTAGAGTAATTTCTGTTCATTTGATTTTGAATCAGCTCTTTTTTCTGTTATTTTCAGTAGTTTAAATTATAGAAGATATATACATCCCTTGTGCTCTCTTCGTTTGAGCTAAGCACATTTGGTCAAAGAGCAATATAATTTTTCATATCAGGAAAAAAATACTCATTTTGTTTAAAAATGTGTCCATAAATTGTATGTTGAGTAATGCTTGGGAGCCCCCGTGAAAGTTTCATAGTGATGAAATAAAGAATAAAATTAAAAATCTAGACGGGAGCGCAGCGTGATGCATATACTTGATATGCTCATTTGATATATCTCCAGAACAACAATTTCAATATTATCCATTCTTGATATATCTCTTCTACCTTCCACCACTGTAGGAGTAAATAAACAGGCAACTACACGCTGCATTTCATGGGTTTGAACTTCCTGTTTATAGATGACATTTTGAAATGCTAATTACTATAGCAATGGTGGTAATTTTTCAGCACTCTAAAACCCATGGATAGCATAGATTTTTAGACTTTCAACCTTCTAGTTCTTGCTAGTTGGACAAGAAAAAAAACAACAAATTTAATGTCGGTGAGAGCTGTCAAATTGTATTGTTTCTAGTTTCTAGTCTACTAACATGCCAAGTATGTTATAATCATGTAGTGAAATGCTCAATGTTGGTGCAAGAAATATGGACCAATAAGTTTTAACAGTGGGTTTGAAGACACTACAGTTGGGCTATGTTGTTATTACATAAAGGCATAGATCACCATTATGGCACAGTCAGCCCTTTTGTTCTAATGCAGTAACTGTATCATTAAAAAGAAAAAAAAAACAAACCAAAAAACATCACTGTAGACATAAAATTGTGTCAAAATGGTCAGTCCTGTTTACCTGTGAAATTAAATCTGAAAATTGTTTTGTTTACCGGTTTGGCTCACAAAACAGTTTGTTTCCTTTCGATTGCTTAACATTGGAAAAAAAAGTAATGAGTTAAGTTTCAGTTTCTGAGACCAGTGCTTTCTGCAGTGCATGGCTTACTTTCTCTTTCTCTGAAAACACATGACCACGACGGCTGTTCCAGACTCCAGCCTGTCCTCCCCGGTGAGGAAAGACTCGATGCTTCTGTTCACAAAATATACTGTGAGTTCATGCTTTATTTTATTTAAATTGTTAGGATTAATGGTACTTACCTGTAAAAGTAACGTTCGCTCCAAACTAACCTAGATAGCGAGAAAACAACCGCATATGTGTCCATTTTTCCTGGGTTCATGCTCACGGACTGAACAGCCGATTCTAGACGAATGTCATTGGCTCTTGTTCTAAAAGGCGGGTCAAAGTTCTGGATGGTGCCTGATGATTGGCTAAGTTATTTCCGCGATATTACACGCAGTATAGTAGCGCAGGCAGGCAGCTGCACAGCAGACGTGCTGTTCAACTCACTAATAAACATTTTATACTTGTCTGTAGCGTTCTCCCAGAGTCACCGAGGCTAACCTGTGAAGGTAAGTCTTTAAATTATTAATTTAAATTTTTTCAAAAGCCACTGTTTTACTGAAAGTTGGCGTACATGAGTTTTCACACATTGGAACTTCATGGTGCTTATTATTATACATTTATTACATTACATCTGTGTCATGTGTCATTTCCTGCTTATTGCTGTGCACATCTTAAGGATGATGGTGATGATAATCTCCATTGCGTCTTGTATTGTACTTATATCTCTTGGATATTATTTGAGCATTACAGCTGTCTGCTCATCATCTATGGAAGGTAGGGCTGAGCAGTTCATCGATTTTCAGAGTGAAATTTATTAATTTTGAATCAACAATGATTAGCTTGGATCTTATTAATCAAGAGGTTGAGCCAATCCTCGTTCCGTACAAGCATGTTTGGAGTTCAGACTTTTGAGAAAAAAAGCTTTTTTTAGTGTGAAGTGACATTTTCTATGTGTTCATATAATCAGTAAATGAAGGATTTATTTTTATTTATTTATTTTATTTTATTTTTGAAACACATAAGAACCTTTATTGTACTCACACAAAAAATGTATTGTGTTCCAAGATTACATTAACAATAAGATAATATTAATGTGGCAAATACCCAGCCAAGCTCTTTGCTTCTCCAGTGCCGGGGTGCTGCGCCTTTGGGCGCTGGCCTCAGGTGCTACCGGAGTCAAAGACTTTGAATGTCCTATACAACACTTACATGTCATTGTATGTGGGATTTCAGTATTTATTTATTGTTTTACTGTCACAAGTTTATGGTCAAAGAGCAGTGCATCATGGCGTCTCATGGTATGCGGGAATAGACCTGGTTTAGTCCAGGTTTGGTCTTGGTTTGGAAACGTCTGATTCCATTGTGGGAGACTGTTTATGACTTTGTTTGTGACTAAACCGACCGTGTGGCACTGCACTGTCCCCGCGTACCCGGGCCACCCAGGGAGCGGAGCGCGCAGCCCTTTCTGTGGCTTCAGCCCGGTCCCTATGAGCCATTTGCTCATGAATCTCCTCACGAATCCCGATGGTTACGAGGAAAGGGACTGTTATGTTTCTCAAAGTCTGCTGTCCATGACGAGGTTCGAGGTGCAGTATGAGTCCACCAAACCCCCGCTCAGGTGTCAAGGTGCGGAGGAGGACGCTTCTACTCTCCCATCTCTGGAGACACAATACCAGCCGGGCTGAAGAGCACTCTGGGCGGCTGCTCTGGTGGAAAGCGGGGTCGTGTCTTTGGCTCCGGCAGCACCTGAGGCGCAGCACCCCAAGGCAAAGCGCCCTGGGACCAGGGAAGCAAAGAGCTTGGCTGGGTACTTGCCACATAAATATTATCTCGTAATTACGAGAAAATGATCTTGCAATGACGAGAAAATTATCTCGTCATTACAAGATAGTATCTCGTAATTATATATATAGCCAATATGGTGGATCTTGATTTTCTATTTGATAAAACATTTTTGTATTGTATTTTCAAAAACATCATGAAATGGATTTTAGTAATGATTTCATGAACATAAACTATACATCAGTTTCATTTAAAGGACACATATTCTGCTACAGTGACTTTTCTTTAGCTTTTAACCCTGTTCTAACAATTAGGGCTGCAGCTATCGATTATTTTAATAATCGATTAATCTATCGATTATTTAGTTCGATTAATCAGTAATCGGATAAGGCGACAAGTTATAGCTTTATTGGCCATTTCTTGAAAATAACATTCAAAATTTGTGCTTGCAATCACATTTATTAATAATTGCTCAACAGTCAACATTGTTCTTCAGATAAAGGATTCACAATGCACTTCACATAAGAATTTAAAGTACAAAAAATAAAATACTTGAGGTTTTACCATAAATTGGGGTACTAAATAAAATTACACTGACCAGTTGTCAAATGATAAAATATATTTAAATAATAAATAAACATAAATAATAAAGCATAGCAGTATAGTGTACTGACCTCTGCAGTTAAATATTTCCTCAAATGTCAAAAAGAAAACTCAGCTCAGAAATAAATGTTATGGCTACAAGCAACAGCTGACTTTGAACTTGAAAGTGCATTTTGTGATGTGCGTAAACATTTATGCAAACAAACAATGCTAAGAACAATGAAATTAAACTTTTCTGTCTTAATACAATCCTCATGATAACTTAAGTGAGCAAGTCACTGTTGCTGTGCAGAAATGTAAGCATTTTGTAAAGTAGGTCCTGGATGGCAGTTCAAATCGAGGACTAAACTTTGAAATCATTTCTTTGAAGCCCTTGCCTTCAACCATTGATAGTGGACGCATGTCAGTCACAAGCATGTTCAGAATGACATCAGTGAACTCTGCTGCTTGCTGTGTTGAACATGGTGAGGCCATTCTCAGGAATGTGTCCATTCAGGGCTGAGATGTGCTGAAATGGACAAATAAATGTTTATTATAATTTATATTATAATAATATTGCCAGATTATATGCCTAAACATTACATATTTGCTCTGACTTGAACTTAAAAAATATTTCTTATAAGTACTGAACAAAAAAAAGGGAAATGAATCAGCAGGGCACATTCACATATTCAATACATTATGATCTTGTAATCTATTTTACACATGCATGATCCATTAGCTGTGTATGACACACAGACTTTAAAGATTCGGACTGTTGACATGAACAAGTTGTTCCCAAACTGCAGCGCAGACACAGATAACTAACCATTTATCAGGCAAATTACAACAAAAACAGCACGTTTTTTTAGTTATGTAAAATAGGGTTAACGCAAAGCTAACTCACCTCGTGTTGCCTTTGGCACTTGATGTCAAATAAGCAGGGTGTTTTCTGTTCAAATGCTGGATCATGGATGTTGTGCTACTGTGAAATGCAAGGTCCGTTTGGCAGTGCAAACACTGCACCGTGTTGTCTGCTTTTTTAATGTAAAATGGTCCCATACTTTTGACAACTTATGTCTTTTTCTTTGCCCCCCTTGTTCCGTTTCTCTGTCGTTGCCTGCACTTTCTTTCCTCGAGCCGTCTTTCGACATTTTCGCCACACACTCCGCAGCCGCTCAAACATGCCGCTGTCCGCTCTGCTGAAGTGAGGTGCAGCGGCCGTGCGGAAACGTGCTCCGCGCATAGAAAGTTCCGCGGTCGAACACATTATGTTCAAGTCACGCGTAGTAAGGCGAAAATAAAACGAATCATCGAGGCAGAATAAAAATAATCGATGCATTTTTGTAATCGAATTAGTCGATTTTCTCGAGGAATCGTTTCAGCCCTACTAACAATGTTCCGTCATCAAAAACACACCTGAAGTAGCATTCCACTGCATTCACAGTGTTTTGACGAATAGTTATTTAAAATCCCTCCCCCCTCCGTGCGTCAGACACATGTCCTGCCAAACTCCATCTACCTGGGATGTAATTTTCAGACTTCACACGTCACTTATCGGAGAATCTTCCGCTGCTTTAAGTCCTTAAATCATCACAGACTCATTCTGAGCATTTCTAAACACATTAGCTACTGCTGCTAGGCTAAACCTCATGTTTTGAATAGCGCTGATAAGACTGTATTGCTGTCTTGCGAGGAAACATCTAGTGGTTGGATGTACTCAGTGCGTGTAAATGAACAGTGCAATCAATTCCTTTTTGTAAGAACAAAATAATTTTTTTAGTTTCATAACATGAGATGGCAAATTTAAGGTACTCAAGAGCATGTTTAAAAGCTTATAACAATATGAAATCTAATTTCTTTCTTCAAAGTCCTCCAAAATGCTCCAAACCACATGCATTACTGACTAGGATTAGCTGTGCACCTCTTGATTCAAAATACCCAAACATATCATGATGATAATAGGTATGACTGAATCTCAGTCTCTAGGTCTTTCGATAAATTACAAACTAGGGCTCTAAAATGAATAGCAATCGGATAAAAATCGCACACCTTATTTCCTCCACAAATGACAAAATATCCTTTTCCCTGTTATTTAGATCTGTACAAACATGGTCTGAATTAAATGGGATTATTGTATTAGTTTGTCAGTTCATAAGCCTATTTCCGTCTTTTTGTCAAAATGGATGTTTGGGTTAGGGGCTGGGGTTAGAGTTAGGAGTTAAAGTTAGGAGTTAGGGTTAGGGTTAGAATGTGAACTTTTATTAATAAGATTCAGTTCAAACATAATCAAAATCTAATTGCAATATGAAAATATATTATATTAATGTAAGATATTTTTTCCAAATCGTGCAGCCCTACTACATACACTTTTAATGTCTTCAGTTCAATATTTAAAAGAACAAGTGACAGGCAATCATTCTATAGAGTTAAAGGCGCCTGTACCTGATTTTGAACCGTGAGACAGAAACATGTTTTTGCCCTTCCTTTCAGTATTGCACCATGACTCAGAATCGACTGTCTGGAATAGTCTTATGCAGTTGTTTCCATATAGTTCCTCTAACGCTCCTTACAATTAGCTTTTAGCACTTTTGAAATTGGCTGAAAAGAGGTGACCCTGGCAAACGCTTATGCACTAGTTTTTCCTAACGAAGTGTGTTTATAATATGCTCAGATTATACATATTATACCTGTGTTTTTTTTTGTCCAAGCTAAACATTTGGGGGGTAAAATCAACATGCTCACAAGATATTTCCCTATCCATAGTATCTATTATGGTAAAAAAAAAAAAAAAAGACTACTCCTGACATTCCTAAAGAGAAGGACATTCATTAGATCTTTGGCTGTGGCTACAGCATGATAACTGTGTAGATTTATTAAAACTAACCTTGTTTGTCCTGTAGATGGCACAGTGGTACCAGCTGCAGATGTTGGACAGTAAGTACCTGGAGCAGGTGGACCAGCTCTATGACGACTCCTTCCCCATGGACATCAGGCAGTATCTCAGCAAGTGGATCGAGAGCATCGACTGGTCAGAATTTTTTATTTTATTATTATTATTTTTTTTTATAATGTGGCAAAAACATATATTTAGGATTCTTCTGATAACAATGCAATCTAACTGCAAGAAAAGTACTAAACTGTCCCTGTTAAGGGAAAAATGTTTAAAATGTTAATGTTGAGTGGTAAAATTACAACTAAAGTGCAGAAATATCACAGAAATGTCACTCTATACCCATTCTTTTTTATTAACACAGCTTTGTGTTGTAAACGCATTACTTAGTATTTAAATTTTGCATATCTTAAAAACATTAAAACCGTTGTCTATGGTCTATTGTCTATTTCACTTGGTAAAAACAAATAAAGCATAATACATTATACAAGAGAATGTGTTGTGGATGGTTACCAAAAACCCTCAAGGGGCTTAACATGTGGAAACCTGCATATACATTTTTGAGCTTTAATAAAGCAATACAAACTATATTTATTTGGATATGAGATGATGAGATATACAAACACATATTTCAGGGAGGCGGTGGCATACAATGATTCTCTGGCAACTGTGCGCTTCCACGAGCTGCTGTCCCAATTGGACGACCAGCACAGCCGCTTTGCCCTGGAGAACAACTTCCTGCTCCAGCACAACATCCGCAAGATAAAGAGAAACCTGCAGGTAACACACAGGAAGGATGGAACTTAAATTAAAGTGTGACATAGGTAATTTGAGGGGTTCTGTGCAGGACCGCTTTCAAGAAGACCCAATTCACATGGCCATGATTATCACCAGGAACCTGAAGGAGGAGCAGAAGATCCTGGAGATAGCCAAAAGTGCTGAGGTGAGGCATGAGCCGTTCTCGGCCCAGTATTTCCAACATCAATTTCAGTTTTTCACTGTGTGTATTCAGTGTCATCTCCGTGTCAATGTAGTTATTGCCCTGCTTTAGGCCCAAAGGTGTTGAAAATCCAACATTTCTGATAACAATAGTCATGTAGACTGTTGTGTTGTGCTTACAAAGTTTTTTTAAGTTTGTAAGCACCACACAACAGTCTACAGTCTACAAACTTTTTTAAGTCTGTAAGCGTGTTTTTGCGCACCGCTGTTGTAAAACTGTGAAAGTGCCAATGTGTGTGTTCTGCTTTGCAATATAACAATACATACTGTACCCCTCTCCTTAATAGTGTGTGTACGCACATGGACACACAGACACTCCTAGTGCCGCACCGACTTCTACAAATCCGTGATCCGCGTTGCACAGCACGCACGTGGCTATGTTCTCCCACTCTGCTGTACAGACACCTCTACTTCCATGCCTGTGTGTGCGCACAAACACATGTTCCAAATCCCGTCTGCTACAAGTTTGCATAGCTTTATGCAGGGAAACTTTCAAAGTTCACTGCTTGGACTTTCCCTTGGGGTTTGTTTTTACGCAGAGTCATTCTGTGACTCTGTCAAATGCAACATGCAGCAGACGAGCCTCTGTTTATAGCTCCACTGTGTATGATCCGCTATGACTTTATGACTCAGAGACAGAGCAGCACCTGCTCATGTTGAACAATAGGCTTGTGTTAAAGGACTATAGTTTAGTTCAACACTATATGTGTAGGCCTAATTAAAAACCTAAAATATAATGAAGCTACCAAATGTATTTTGTATCATTCAAAAACATAAAAAATGAAATTAATGAAAAGTATACCAAACAATAACTCATGATCATATTTTTTTTAAACATCTATCCCCATCAATGACTAAAAGCTAAACAGCACATTTTTGAACATTTGTATCTCTTTACGCATTTGCAGCAAGAAGGAGAGTCTGCTGTGTCAGCCATGGTGGTGGAGAAGCAAAAGGTGGACAACAAAGTTAAAGAAATAAAGGAGAAAGTCCAGGTAGGACACCATGGGTGCTCTGACAAAGCTTTTCCCTGTAAACATGTCAAAACAAAACAAAACAAAACAACAAAAAAAACAGTAAATTATTTTGGTTAACTTCCTTTTTGCAAAATAGTGTGCATTTCTCAAATTATTAAAAAAAAAAAAAAAAAACTGTGTATATGTTTGTGTGCTAAAGAATTACGATTATAGGTTGAATTAAACTAAAACTACTCAACTAAAATGTAAATCACTTTAAATCTTAGTTTTATTTAAAACATACAACGTTTAAAAAATATTAAAACCTTACCACATAATGTATTGTTTTTAAGTCAGCAGATCAGAGTATTAAGACTCTAGAAGACCTACAGGAAGAATATAACTTCAAATTGAACACACTGAAGAACCCAGGTGAGCAAAAACAAATCATATAATTAAAATCTATACAAACTTTAGATAGCTAATTTACTGAGGACTGTGATTGGTCATCATTAGAAAATGAGAAGAATGGAATGACGGCGAAGGAGCTGGAACGGGAGAAAATGAACCTCTGCCGGATGTGTCTGGATCTCAAAGCCAAACGACAGGTCAGATTCTGTTCATGGGAGACTCAGTGGCAAAAATGTATATTAATATGTAATACTTTTTGAGGAAACGATTATGTTTTTACATAAGTGTTGTTTTATTTTAATTGTAGAGGACTGGATAATTGCTGGTGAAAAAGTATTTCAGTAGCTGTAGCACCATACAGCTATTATGATGATGAGATTGATGAGGTTTGATGAGATTGATCATGAGAGTTGAAAAAGCAACAATGAACAGCGACAAGTCTTTAACTGGACAAAATAGAACAAAAGCATGTAGAAGAGTTGTTTGAACAAAGCACTGTTGACCCCGATATTAAGAATGCACAACTCTTAAATAAACTGTTAGGTTGCAAAGTTGCTAACTTTAGCCATGATTATAAGTAAACCATTCTTAATAAACAGTTACGATGCAAAGTTTCTAGCGTTAGCCAATTATTAAGCTGGTACAAGATCACTATTGAAGCCAATAATTGCATAATCCAGGCTGTTTGATGTTTAACATGAGATCCATATTAACTGGTTCACAAATATGTCCATGTCAGATGGATTTGACCAATATTTAGTACAGAAATAAGCTTTTATCTGAGTCACATGACCTGCGGTCTGAATGCCTCTGTGAATGAGGCACTATAGAGTCTGATTGCAGGGATATGTACTGGATAAGAAGTTAGGCCCTTATGTTTGAAAATCCACCCTGGCCCCTGTCTGTAATGGACATTTGGACACACCCATTGTCATATTTATGACCATGATTATAGATACTATGTAAATCAAATGGTCAAAACAAGACTAAAGCTTTAAACCCAGAGAGCCAGAAAGAAGTATAGAATTTACTGATAAAAAAAAAAAATTAAGTTCAAACGTGGTATAATAGATAGTGAGGCTAAGGAGGTCGATGGTTCTGCTGCTGCAGTGGAGAAGGAAATAGAGGAGGGTTGTGCCACATTGCCCTTGAATAAAAGTGTAAAAGTAAATTTGCTGAGACAAAAGTGTGTTGCGTGTCCAGGACGTGGTGGCAAAGCTGGTTGAGCTCCTGGGCCTTAGCCAGGGTTTGGTGTCGGACCTGATCTCAGAGGAGCTGCCAGAGTGGAAGCAGAGGCAGCAGATCGCCTGTATCGGGGGACCTCCCAACGCCTGTGTGGACCAATTGCAGAATTGGTGAGGCAGGCACACAGACTCATGTACCTTTTTGTCAGATGAGACAAGAGAATAGGAGTTATCTGAGCCCATATTGAAGGATAAGTACAGTGCAGCCATTTACTTTGATAATAAAAATGCCTTGTTGTCATTTGGTGATGTTGCTTAGTTCCTTAGGCGTTTTGATGAGAATGGATGGATGAGATAATGGATGAGAACCATTAGGAAGAAGCTATATGTGAGTCACTACGTTTACTTGCACATCTGTAAAACTGGATAACTGGCCTAGTTAAATTTAAACAGATTTTTCAAAATGCAAGTAAACCCATGGGCTTTATTACATGAAGATTCCATTCCCAATAACACATGTGGAGAATTGTGTGTGTAGTGGTATTCCTGCTGCATGTAACAGTGCTCTCCAATCACAAGAAGAGACATTCAACTCGAACAAAACAAACAAAAGGGAAATAGTAGACATGTGTTTGGACGTGGACTCACTCGTTTTAGATCAGCAGCGATAACAAACTATGGGCTTCCACCGCTAACTAGCACATTTTTTCGTTTTGGTCCTCAGCAGAAAATGAAGGTAAAAGCTACCAGAGGTTCAATGTGTTTATTTGTGTTGAAGAGAGAAAACTCTGTTCCTCATGTCTGAAAATCAAATGCTCATCAACATAAAAGAGTTGTCGCTTATCTATGTTTGCGTGGTTATATGTATAATGGGCATTTTTATTAGAAATTATTGGTACAAAGTTTATTGCTAATGTAAAATGACTAGATGTCGCTGAACGTCCTTCAGCCCCCGCTTGCACATATTCAGTACATGTAGACTGGGAAAGAGTGTTGATTGATCGGAGTTTTCTGTGCACATACACGTAGTGATTGTTGTTCGTCTATCATGGTGCAGATTGACAAGAGAGTAAGTGAGTTGGGCGGACTGATGCACTTTACTCTATCATGGTTCAAAGTTGGTTATAGGAGATTTCAGGCAATATACAGTACCGTACAAGCTTTGTTGTTGACCTGACCGTCCTCCCCACTCCCCAGGTTCACCGCAGTAGCTGAGAATCTGCAGCAGGTCCGGCAGCACCTGAAGAAGCTGGAGGAGCTGGAGCAGATGTTCACCTACGACTGCGACCCCATCACGCAGAAGAAGGCTTTCCTGGAGGCTCGGGCACTGGAGTTGCTCAAAAACCTGCTCTCCAAGTATACATGCACAAAAAGACCCACACCACCAACTCCTCTGTCCTTCCCCTGACAGAGTATGTGTCTAACCCCTTTGTGTCTCTGTGCTCAGCTCCCTGGTGGTGGAGAGGCAGCCCTGCATGCCCACTCACCCGCAGAGGCCCCTGGTGCTCAAGACGGGAGTCCAGTTCACTGTCAAGCTACGGTAAGGACAACATTTTCAAATAGTGTATCTTAATTAATTATTACACAGCATGCAATTTGTGCAGGCGCTGTGACAAGACAAAATTCAATCGTAACCTTAATATTTATCCCATTTGCAGATTCTTGGTGAAACTACCAGAGTTCAACTACCAACTCAAAGTCAAGGCTCTGTTTGATAAGTAAGATTGTGTCCTAAAAGTGCAGTACTTGATTTTTAAAACATGAAAAACAGAACTAGTTAATTTTAAAGGACAAATAATATGCAAAATTTACTTTACAAAATTTACCATATTCTAACATTGTTCCGTCATCAAAAACATACCTCGTCCATACATCCATCCATAAGTCCATACATCATCGTCAGACTCACTCGGAGCATATCCTTACAGCTGCGTGATAGCTTAGCATACTAGCAATGCTTTAGCATAGCTTGCAATGCATTGTGTATATAAAAATGCATGTAATTGTCTCTGCAGCCAGTAGATGGAGCCACAGCTAAGTTACTCTGACGTCTCCCAAGGCAGTGATAAAGTTATATTGTTAAAACATTTTATTTTTAGTTCTAAAACCTGAGATGTCAAAGTAAAGGTACTTAAGAGCAGTTTTAAAGGCCAATAGCAATCCAAATAATGCATGATCATGTCCTTTAAAGTCTATAATTAGAGAGCGCACAATGGACTCATTTTCACATGAGTTGATGCTCACTGTACTGGGACTAAACAGATTTCAATTTCAGTACGCTCACAATTTTTGTATGTATTTCTAAAATGTTAATGGTTTCATCTTCTTCTTTTTAGGGATGTGACTGATAAGAAAGGGTAAGTTAAAAACAATTTTTATGTGTATATATATATATATATATATATATATATATATATATATACATATATAATTTAACCTTTTTTAGTAATCAATAAAGGTCAATAAAATTGAATTCTGATCTAATTTCAGAATTCGTAAGTTCAACATTTTGGGAACAAATACCAAAGTAATGAACATGGAGGAGTCCAATGGCAGTCTGGCAGCAGAGTTCAGACACTTGGTAAGACTCTTTTTAGTCTAGATCTGTGGGTCCTACTCTTTAAACTCAATAGAATGTAGTAGTTAGTATTTTTAAGGACTGATATTCACTAAATGTTGTACCTTTTTCTCTGTGTAGCAACTAAAGGAGCAAAAAGTAACAGGGAACAAACATAACGAGGTAAGATAAAATAGTTATTAGTTAAGATAAAATAGTTATTATTATAATAATTATGTCAGTTACATTTTTACTTTAAGATTTATAATGTAATGTCTTAGGCCTAAGCAATTTGGGGAAAGTGTGATGAATCTTTCAGCCCTTTTATGTTTGCTTTAGGTTCCTCTAATTGTAACTGAAGAGCTCCATTCTTTGAGCTTTGAGTCGGAGCTACAGCAGAATCAAAGTGGTCTCCATGTTGTACTGGAGGTAACTGTCAACACAACAACAAAGGGATTATTATTATCACAGTCATTTTGGAAGTTAAAAGATTCTCCATGTATGTTTGTAGGCCACGTCTCTGCCTGTGGTGGTCATCTCAAACGTGTGCCAGTTGCCCAGTGGATGGGCCTCTATCCTCTGGTACAACATGCTCACCACCGAACCAAAGGTATGGCCCCAGCACCAAACCAGGAAACTGGGTCTTAAACAGGACTACATCAATCATCAGTCTTACAGTGTGTTCAGATTGCAGCGTCCAAAGCATCCAGTTTACATGTAAAGTCTATGCGGACTTGGGTCCAGGGCGCCCAGCGTTTTTGCGGCGCGTCCAGAGTGTCCATGACGGCGCGTCCAGCGCGTTTTTTGCATCCGACGCCCTGGATGCCCTGGACACATGACCAAAGCATCCGACGCGTTCAGGGCGTCCAAAGTTGAACAGAGCTGAACTTTTTGGCAACCAATCAGATTACGCTGTGAAGTACCCACGTATGTCAACCGGAAAAAGGACCAAAATAAACACCGCACCATAGCAATGGATGACAAATTGATTGTGGCCGTCTGCCAGCGCCCGGAGAAGTATAATCCGGTGTTACTGGAATATAGAGAAAGGATCAAAAAGGACCTTGCCTGGAGGAAGGTCAGCGAGGAGGTTGGACTGTCCGATATGCTATCACAACTTTGAAGCCGTAAAATATATGTCCATCTTTTTGCTAGTCGATGCGGCCAGCATAATTACCGCTAGATTCCCACTCTCTCAACCTGGTCTGCCATCGCAGCAAGCGAACAACCACACGAGAAACACAACAACTCCTCGACTTGACTGCGCATATGCACTGGACGCCCAAACACACGTCCGAATCATCATACAAAAATGCACAGGCGTCCAACTTGGGGCGTCCTGTGCGCTTTTGACGCCGTGGTCTCAACACTGCTTTAAACAGGACTACATTACATTTTGTACAAGAGTAGTAACATAGTAGTAATAAATGTCCATGATACATGAGTGGGATTTAAATGATGTGATGCTTGACACTACTCTACTTTACTCTACTACTAAGTTGTATCTCTGTGTTGTAGAACCTGAAGTTCTTCCTGTCTCCTCCGGCTGCAAAGTGGTCCCAGCTCTCGGAGATCCTGAGCTGGCAGTTTTCCTCTGTCACCAAGAGGGGGCTTAATCAGGAGCAACTCAACATGCTAGCCGACAAACTACTGGGTCAGGACCACACACACACACAGACACATACATGTTAGACCAACGTTATGGCTCATTAGAATTACATAATAAAGTACGTAGTTATTAACATGAAGGTTTTGTGGCAAAATACAGATAGTATAAAAATGGACCTTGCTGCTGCTAGTGATACTGACCCTTGTCCCAGTCACCTGTCCCAGTCACCTATCTGAAAATGAATATATAATTCTGTAGAAATGATCACTCTAACAGCAATTATGTGTCGACAGGAGCCAAGGCCCAGCGTAACCCCGAGGGACTGATTCCCTGGACCAAGTTCTGTAAGGTCAGATACACTCTCATTCATTAGAAAATCTTCTCCCTCTGATTTCGTACGTCACTTCTCAGATTTCATACGTTACTTATCCGATAATATTTTGTTGTTTTAAGTCCTTAAATCATCGCCAGACTCGTTCTGAGCATTTCTGCTGTCTAAACACAATAACTGCTACTGCATGGCTTGTGCTTTTTATGTCTTATAAGCGCACTTAAGTAACCTGTGTAAGCGCTATGCGCTATCTACTGGCTGGATGCTCTCATTGCATACAGCAGATAAATCCGTTTATTAGACCATAATAAACTTTTTTTGTTTTGTTTCAAAACATGAGATGGCAAATTTAAGGTAGTCAAGAGCATGTTCAATATGAAGGAAGTAGTGTGCCAAAATGAATTAATTAAAAGTAAAACTTATAATTAATTATATATGTCATTCATTCACTAAAAGTGTACACAGAATTTATTAAATATACATTTTAATAATTAAATGTTCAATTATTTACTTTAATGTGCAATAAATTAATTAAAAGTGTCATAAGAGTAGCATTCAGTTGCATTCACGCTGTTTTAGGAATGTTTATCAGAAATCCCCCCCCCCCTCCGAGCGTCAAGCTCACTTCCTGCGATGTTCTATCCGTGATGTATTTTCTGATCATCTGCGTCACTTATCAGAGAATCTTCTACTGTTATTAGTCATCATCACGACACTCAGTCTGAGCATTTCTGCAGTCTAAACGCAATAACTTCTGGAGCAAACCACATCATAGCACTGAAAAGAAGTTAACTAGATAGTATACGTTGGCGCCATCTACTGGCTGGATAAGTGTAATTTCATAGCTGATAACAGCTCATGGAATTAATAAGAAACTTTTTTTTGTGTTAAAACATGAGATGGCAACTTTAAGGCTCTCAAGAGCATGTTTATTAAGGCTACTAGCTGTATGAAAAATGCAAAATATTTTTCCTTTAAATAATCTAAAGAAATATTTAAAGCTTAATTTTAAAAAGTTGTTTTTAATAAATTCAGGATTTCATGAAGTTGTTCAGCATTAAAAGGACTCACTCGTCAAACTCAGAAGGCGGGACGCTGCGCTGGTTGAGTCCATTTCTCTACAGAGGGGTTTATCATATCACAGCACAAATGTAAGGGGGAAAGAACGAATGCAGATATGAGGCTGAGATAACTATTTTTTTTCCCTTATTAAAGTTTGAGGGAAAAAGATACACAGAATATTTGATTTAATATTTCAACTTCATTAATGTCTCTTGCAGCAAAGTGCCGTGGAGAAGACGTTCCCATTCTGGCTGTGGATCGAAGGAATCCTGGACGTGATCAAACGCCACCTGCTCCCCTTGTGGAACGATGGGTGAGTCACTAGTCTACATGCACGCCAGCAGAAGGGGGCGCTGTGGGCCTCAAACAGCCCTGTGGTGTGTTTTGTCTCCAGCTCCATTATGGGCTTCATCAGTAAGGAGCGGGAGAAGCATCTGCTCAGTGACAAGTGTCCTGGAACGTTCCTGCTGCGCTTCAGCGAGAGCAGCAGGGAGGGCGCTATCACATTCACCTGGATCGAACACGACGTACATGGTACACAAACATTACATACAAGTACACCTTTTACCCCAGGCTCACACAGCACGCTGTGGTTGCTGTGTCGGAGCGGTCTGGTTGCAGTGTACCACTCACATGGTGCAGCTGTTGCTGTGACGGCCGACAACGCGAGGCCACGAGTTCATGGGGTTTACGCTTGGTTTTGGTGTTCACGTGATAACCAAGTTATTAGTTAAGATTATAAGTACACAAACTCACCATCCACTTCAAGAACTTCTTCTATTTAGTGCCATTGACATTTTTTTTTAATGTTATCCTAGATCCGATGAGGCGCAATAGCGCAACACACGTGACCCCCGTATCCCTGGTGTACTGCGCTGTACATGTGACTGTATCACCGGTTATACATATTATTTGCAAGTGCGGAGGTTGTAAATTGATGTAGAGTGAACATAATGGTTTGATTTTGAAAACCAGCCGGATCCATTTCACTCACACTCGTAGGATTTCCTGTTCGTTTCGTCTCATTTTGACAATTTCACGGTGCGCCGGTAAAAATTCAATCCAACAGAAAGGATCTGGAGCGCCGGAGCACCTCCGCCGGCACCACCTCCGCTGGCACCACCTCCGCCGGCACCACCTCACTGCACGGTGTGCGGTCTGAGCTCCTTTCGCATTTTTACAGTTACGGAAAGGCTGCGGTCACTGCACCGGAGCTGGACTGCATACGGTCTGAGCCCGGGTTAGTACTTACTCTGTAGTGCCCATTCTGACATTGTTTACTTGGGCAAGACACAATATATATATTGTGTTTGTGTGATGGATTGGTAGTAGGGTTGCAATAATGATTATTATAGTTGTCGACTAGTAAGCGATAATTTTTTTGATTAATCTATTAGTCGCAACATTTATTTGTATTATATATTAATATTTTACATACATTTTTGTTTACATGTTCATTCTTTTTGTTTATTTGATAATGCTGATTATTAGAATAGTCAACTATTCATTTAATAGTCAATTAGGAGCCCCAATGGGTAGTTTTTAAGATGAGAAGATTAGAAGTATAATTTTTGATGTTTACAAAATTGCAAAAACATTAGAATTTTAATCTCTCTACATCGACTAAAAAGTGAAAATGTATGTATGATGTATGTCAAAAAGTCATTTGAATAATCGCAATTAGAATCATGCAAAGATTTTGTTTTTTCAAACAATTAATGTTCACTCTTACTACAAATGCTAACCCTCCTGGACACAAATTCTTCGCTGTGAACTGAATCTTGACTGTGTTTGTATTACATAGATATTTCCCTAAAATTGTTCAGCCATACTTCCTTTCAGTGACTCCTAATTGTCCATAAAAATGTAAATGGATATCTGTCTGTAACTTACCACGCTGCCCCCTGTAGGAAAGCCCATGTTTCGCTCAGTGGAGCCGTACACAAAGAAGGAGCTGTCGGCGGTCACTCTGCCCGACATCCTCCGCACGTATAAGGTGATGGCCGTGGAGAACATCCCAGAGAACCCCCTGCGCTTCCTTTATCCCAACATCCCCAAAGACAAGGCCTTCGGGAAGTACTACACCAAGCCCACTGAGAGTGAGTCCCTCCACAACTACTGTGCATACACACTGGTGCGCCTGTTCTAGAGACGCATAAAAACAGCTTCTTTAAAGGATTGAGATTCGTTCAATCATGTTATAACATTTTCCTTCATCATTGCATTTAGATTCATTCATGCGTATTTGAGGAATCCTGTTTCGTAAGTCCTCTCCCTCTGAGCCTTGATTCCAAATTGTCTAACGTCATAGAGATTAGAGCTCTAAGTTCTTCTCTGCTGTTTTTAAGTCCATAAATCATCACCAGACTTTTCCAAGCCTTTCTCTTGTTAAATCACGTTTATTACAACTGCGAGCCTAGATTAGCATATCAGGAGAAAGCTAGGTTTGTTTAAGGGGCGATAACTCAAGAGCATGCTTTAAGCCACTTAACAATACAAATTATGCAGAAACAGTGGTCTTTAAGTATCACGAAATTATTTATGATAAAACTCCAAAAAGAAAAATTTAAATAATGTCATACTTTTTGAAATATCTTAATAGGTTGTGTTCACGTTCTAGAATTAGATTTTTGTCATCATTTCAGATGGAAGGAACAAATAACTATCCAAATTTATGATCCACAAATGTTGAACCTTATTATTATTTGTTGAGGTTAGCTCCACAAACTTTCCCTGTCAATCAGTCATGATATGATAACCGACAGCAATCTGAATAGGCCCAAGAACTAAAGAGATTTAGGGCTGTATTTTGCCCCTGGCGGTAGCGTGGCAGTGGCATTAATGATGACGTTTTGAGCCAGAGCAAACGGTGACGTCGTGGAGCGTGGAGTTCTAAACAAGAGGCGTGATCATGCCAAAATATGAGGTGGAGGGAAGCAAATGTAGGGCGTGGTGTGTAGGGCTGTAGTCCTTTAGTCGTTTAGTCGATTGATCGGTCGATGGTGTCTTAGTCGACCAAGATTTTTATTAGTCGACTAATTATTTTATTTGCATTCAACAGATTTATGTAGCAAAAACAGCAAAAACAAGAAGATTTGGAGTGAGTCAGCTGAAGATTTGGTGTAAATTAGAGCTTAGATTCTTGGCCACATTTTCCGCTCTGCTGTCGGGCTGTGTCGGGTTCGGGCGCGCACATGCGTAACATGAGGTGTGCAGCTAGTGCTGTGTTGTTTTCCTCCTCATCCTCGAATAAAGTGGTCAAAATATGTGACTTAAGAAAAGACACCTTAATGAAAGTGCACGGCTGCTACACAGAACGGAGAAGAGAGAAAAAGAGAACGCAACGGAGGAGAAAGAGCAGGAGGAGAGAGAGAGCCACGGATGCCTTCCCAAAAAATTGAAGAAAGGAGAGAGATCATGTGGGCCAGCGTCAGCGGACGGAACAGGCCTGTCTGGTACAGGAGACGTCTGCACAGAACTCAGTTTACGTAACTCCGGTTTTACACGCGGGCCCGGGTCGGGTTCGGGTCGAATCGTGCAGAAAATGACTCGGGCTCGGGTCAGGTTCGGACAGTACCCATGCGGGCCCGGGTCGGGTTCGGGTCGAATCGTGCAGAAAATGACTCAGGCTCGGGTCAGGTTCGGACAGTAGCCATGCGGGCCCGGTCGGGTTCAGGTCGAATCGTGCAGCAAATGACTCGGGCTCGGGTCAGGTTCGGACAGTACGCTCCTCCTCTCCCTCTCCTCCTCTCGGGTATAGCTAACATACAAATGCACTGTTTAAGTGTATACTTTTCTGTATAAATTGTTATTTTTGCATGAACTCCTGAGTAGTTTTGTTCTTCTGAGTGCAGTTTGGGTCAGATACAGGGAGATACTTCATAGTTTTGGTATATTTTTTGCTACAACCCCTTTTAGTCGACTAATTGGTTGATGGGGCTGGTCTTTAGTTGACCAATAATTTCTTTAGTGGACTACAGCCCTAGTGGTGTGGCGCATTCTGTGAATGGCCAGAATCGTGACAAATAAACTTCAAAACTAGTGCAGTGAAAAAAATGACATGGGAAACATTTCCTGGAGACGTATTACTATCCTCATATGGACTAGATAATCCTAATAAAACAACCTTAATGGGCACAAATAACCAAAACAATACATCACAGAATAATGAATATGGTCCAATTAAGACTTTAAACAGCTGTGGCTGAGTTTCCATTGTGCTTTTGAGCAAAACTGTATTGATCAGCTTCAAATGACGAATAACATCACGTTGTACCTGTTTGCATTAAATTGAACTGATTGGCGTCAGACTAAAACACCTCAACGCCTCTTTCCGCTAGTGTTACCGCTGTGAAAATAGCAAAAGCCCGACCTGAGACCCGCCCCCTGGTCATAGCGCTGACGCTACAGGCAAAATATGGCCCATAATCTGACCGTTAAACTGCAAACTCTACCAGAGAATTCAGATTTGACTTCCAGCTCAGTTTTAAACTATAGAAATTATGGAACTTTGTGATGTGATGTGAACCTATGAGAACTGTTTGACCATGGAGAAAATCATGATTGAAATCTTGACCTACAGAGGAAGAATAGACTTGTAGTTTATAATGTTATGTTTTGTGATTCATGTTTCAAAGTCACTATAGATTAGACTAGTGGTTTTTACTGGATTACATTAATATTCCTTCTCCTTTCTACAGCTCAAGAGCCAATGGATGTGGAGAACACAGAGAAGAGTGGCTACATGAAGACAGAGCTCATATCTGTGTCAGAAGTGTAAGTTTTGTCACAGTTTTTTTTTTTTAAATGAACAGGTTTTATGTAAGTATTTCTGTGAGGTACAAATACGATACAAATGACTGTGTTGTACAGACATCCGTCCAGAATGCAGGACAACATGATGCCCATGTCCCCAGACGACTACAAGGTCCTGGAGCAGGTGGTGGGGCACAGGGACATTGACGCATTGGTAAGATAATGAAGGAGCAAGATCTTTCAACTTTTTGTAATTATTTACAATTCTGAGTGCAATGCATGCTATTGTCTGGTCTGTGTCTTTCTCCAACTCATAAACGGATAAATAGTTTTTATTAATATTATGTAACTTGCTCTAAAACACCTCTTCACGCATACACTGGAGGCAAGGCAGGTGATGGACATCGACTTATTATCTCATTTATTATTTATCTAATATTTACCTAATCTCTTATGAATTTGAAAGTCCTCCAAATGTCTTGGAAAACTAAAAATCTGTATTGTGTTACATTTTAAAGGAGGCATACTGATATCCGGTGTTATACATTATGCATATGAGGCTTGAGTGCTTAGAAATTCCTGTTTTCACTTACCCCTTATCCCCACCCACATCCCCTGTAGTTATTTGAAAAAATTGAACTTGAGTGATGCATGTTACGTTTAATGTGGCCACTTTTCAAACTGTTACTCTTTGACCCCAATAAAAGAAAGGGGGGCAACACAGCAGCAACGTTTTAAAGCCCAAGCTGTGCATTTATTTAAACAGAAATAATAGTTATGTAATTATGAGTTACATATGTTAAATACTAAGGGAAAAGCATAATATGTCTTCTTTAAGTGTTTTTCCACCGGCACCAGCAGATGGTTCTATATACATTTAATTCTTAAAGTTTACTTCAATGGTTTATTTTATTTTATTTTACACTATTGACTATTGCTAACTGTTTGTCATTTGTCTCTCCTGAACCTTTGCTTTTGTCTGTGTGCCTTGTGCTATGCTTCCAGGCCAACAACCTGCTGGGATTTGGGGAGTATGACGTTCAGGTAGACCAGCTCTGCTCGTCCCACATAGAGAATCCCCATCTCCTGCATGTGAAAAGCATGACTGTAGCTGCATTATAAGAAATTTGTCATACATTTTTCAGTCCATTCATGTTTTGAGCTATATTTTAACTTCAACCATTACAGCGGCCATGTTTCAGCACATTTCTGATGGATTGCATAATAACGCCTCAATATTGTCATCAGAATAATTCCCGAAATATTATAATATTACTCACCCCTAATGATATGTATTTTTTTATTTGAATTTGAAGTTTATTTGTAGAGCACAATTCATACACAAGGCAATTCAAAGTGCTTTACATAACAGAAAAAGTTGCATTAAAATCACAAAACACAAAAACACATTTTAAAATAAAGCGCTTTAAAAGAGAAGAGTGCAGATAGATCTTTCAGTCTTATGCACATTTAAACAGAACTGTTTTTAGCCTGGATTTAAACATTGTCAGAGTGGAGGCCTGTCTCACATCTTCAGGGAGACTGTTCCAGATTTTAGCTGCAAAAAACTGAAATGCTGATTTCCCATGTTTAGTCCTGACTCTAGGCACCTGCAGGAGGCCGGTCCCTGAGGTCCTCAGATTGCGAGATGGTTCATATGGCACTAACATGTCAGAGATGTACTTTGGTGCTTGGCCGTGGAGAGACTTAAACACCAGCAGAGCTGTTTTAAAGTGGGGCGGCAGTAGCGCAGTAGGTAGAGTGGGCGCCTTCTGATCCGAAGGTCGGCGGTTCGAATCCCACTTCAGACATGGAGTAGTTGAGTGGTCAGATCCCCTGGTGGTGCGATTTCAGCTCCTTCAGATGAATAATGCCGTTGTGTCCTTGGGCAGGGCACTTAACCCACCTCGCCCCCAGTGTCTGCGTACACTGGTGTATGAATGTGTGAGTGGATGGGTGACTGGTTCCTTGATGTAAAGCGCTTTGAGTGCCTTAAAAAAAAAGGTAGAAAAGCGCTATATAAATGTGACCATTTACCATTTTAAAGTCTCTGAGCCACAGGAAGCCAGTGCAGAGACCTGAGCACAGGACTAATGTGATCGTACTTCCTGGTTCTTGTCAGGACTCGAGCAGCAGTGTTCTGGATGTACTGCAGCTGTTTTACAGCTCGTTTGGAGAGGCCAGTGAACAGGCCATACAGTAGTTTAACCTACTGGAGACAAATGCATGGATAAGTCTCTCCAAGTCTGGTTTAGACACTATACCTTTAATTTTGGCAATGTTTTTTAAGTGGTAAAAGGCTTTTGATGTTATTGATTTGATGTGGCTGTTAAAGTTCAAATCTGAGTCCATTATTAACCTCAGATTTCTAACTTGATTTGTCGGTTTAAGAGCGAGAGACTGAAGGTGACTGCTGACACTTTCTCTCTGTTTCTGCCGCCCAAAGACGATGATTTCAGTCTTGTCTGAGTTTAGCTGGAGAAAATTGTTTTGCATCCACCTCTGATCTGTTGGATGCAGTGACAGAGTGAATCCACTGGTCCATATTCACCTGCCGTCAGTGAGACATAGATCTGAGTGTCATCTGCGTAGTTGTGATAAGACACATTTGTGCTGAGTATTAACTGACCTAAGGGCAGCATGTAGAGGTTGAACAGAAGGGGTCCCAGGATTGACCCTTGGGGCACCCCACAGGTCAAGCTCATGTGGTCTGAGACACAGTTACCAATCTCAACAAAGTACTCTCTGTCCTCAAGGTAGGACTTCAACCAATTTAGGGCAGTGCCAGTGATGCCCACCCAGTCCTCTAGTCTCTGTAGGAGGATCCTATGATCGACAGTGTCAAAAGCAGCGCTCAGATCTAACAGAATTAAGACTGAGGCTTTGCCCGCATCAGTGTTCAGGCGGATGTCATTTGTCACCTTGATAGGAGCAGTCTCAGTGCTGTGATGAGGTCTAAAACCTGACTGGAAAACATCAAATGAGTTGTTTATTAAGAGGAAGTTTGTGAGCTGTTGGTGAACAACCTTTTCAAGGACTTTGCCTAAAATTGTAATTACGTGTAAATACTGTGACATTAGGTCTAAAACATATTTTGCTTATTTAAATTTGCAGTTGATCATATTCAGCACAGGACATTACTAAATGCAATAGATTTTTTCAGGAAAATATAATTGATGCTATTGAATTGAGACACATAGACCAATGGTTAAATATGTTTGGCCTAAAAGTAAATCTATAATCAAGAAGCAACATTTATTTTTGTTTAACCATTTCTTTATGACATATATTGAGCATTTTTGCATGTCTTGTTTTTCCTGAATTTAATTATAATCTGATTCTGATTGTTTTTTCTAATCTGTTTTGTTTTCTGTTGCAGATGAATGCCGAATTCCAGGATGAAAACTGAACTCTGAACTGAACTTTCTGAATACTGTGGACTATTCTAATTGCACCCAATTGTAAGCTCCTGGACATTAAATGCATTGTATCGCTGCAGGTGCATGGTAAACTACATTGCCCATGATCCTTTGCCCCATTTCAGTGCAGACAGTGTAAAAATAAATATAGTGCTTACAAGGTTATGGACACGCTTTTCTAATATGAAAATAATCACTTCACAAAAGGCTGCTCTATGAATCAACATGATTCGAAATGAAAAAAAATGAAAGTGCCTATTTAAGTAAAGGAATGAGAGAGAAAGAGAATGGATAAAAGTGCCTGTTTTAAAATTGAATTATAGGGCAAGTGATAAGAGATAATTGTAAAATACTGTTTTTTTATTGCTGTGAATTATATTTGAAGTCAACTGGTTTGATGCTAAAGATGTACGCCCACTTTTAGGCAGGAAGTCATGCTTGTGTAATATTTTGTACGGTGCTTTTAAAATGTTATGGTGGTTTTGGGAATCGATAATCAATAATATGTGACATAATACTCCATAGAAATTGCAGTGTAAATATTAGCCACATGTCTTATTTTTTTGGCTATTGAAAATGGAATAATGTGTGAGGTGTGTTCGTCAAAATGCATTTGATTCTGTCCGCATCCAATTATATTAAAATTTGAAAATAAAGTGATTACGTTTCTGTATGATTATATCAAATTTTAAATTTCCATGCACTTTGTACTTCTAGATTGGCTTGGCTGAGTAAACTTCACACACATCACATTCTGTTTGAGGACAGTATTGTATTAACCCCCATTAGTGGTAGAGGTTGACGGTGTAATAACAACAGCAGTAAAAAGTGATAGCAGAAGTAGTAAATAAGATAAAATAAAAGCTATTTGCCCCACTATGGGACAATATAAGTCAATATAAGTATGACCAATATTCAAGACAAATACAGTATGCCAACATATCACTATTACTACAAACTAACTACAAGTAGTAATTGTTGTAGTAATAGTAAATAATAGTAGTGATAGGAGTAGTAGGGAAGTAGTATTGTTATTTTAAAATGATGTGTATTTCCGAATTGCCAGGATCCGTGACCTCAGTAGCTCTTCGAAGGAATCCACATGATCAGAACTCCACCAAGTGCTGTTCCAATTCACCCAAAGCCCTACTGTCCTCATCAGCTCCACTCATTCACCCAGGATGCACCTGTAAACACACCTGTCAACGGATCAATCGTTCTATTATGTGGTGAAGCGTGCAAGTAACTAGTACAAAACACTTCCACCTGAAGAGCACCTATCGTCATTACAATGATATAAATGTTTTAATATTGTTAAACACTTAAGTTAATCACTGTTTTATAGGTAGATGAAGGCAGTTTTACTTTCCCCACAGATAGAGCAGCTCCGCAAATGATGCAGCCTTAATCCCGTTTCTCTATCAGTTCAGTATCATGTTTCGGTTTTTTAATGTGATCCTTGTGCGCTATTGTTTTATGCATTTAATGTGACGACAAAACATGTGGCACGATGGGCTGATCAGCCCGGTGATTTACCTGTATTTCATTGCATTGATAAGAGTTTATTTGAAATAATGTAAGCCCACAATTTTCCTCCTTGCTCCTTTTTCCTTTGTCTGTGTGCATCCCTTAACTGAAAGTCTAAATACAAAGTAGAAGTCTAAGAAACAACTGAAGTAAAAGTAAAACAAATATTTAGGGTAACTACTACTCAATTAAGAGTATAGGCACACTTCAAAGGAAGGACAAAATGTTAGATAATGCACAGATTCTGGTATTTTCATACAACTGACCCAAAAATGAGGAAAAATATATCTGAATGTGCTGTGCAAATCAATTCATATTGTCAACATAAAGCTTCTGTCAGTTGTAGATTTCCTCAAATTGGGAAGAGGAACCAAAACGTTTTTTCATGGAAGAGGATTGCTGAATCTAAATATTCCTACTCAAGAAACTACAAGTTTCACAAGTCCAGAAACTACTAGTAAATGTATTACCCACCTCTGCCCTTATTGTAGTAGTATCTGTAGTAGAAATAACAGTAGTGGTAGTAGTAGTAATAGTAGTTTCCCATATTGTAGTAGAAGTAGTAGCAGTGGTATTATAGTAGAAGTCATAGTATTATCCTGTAATGTTGCATCCCTTGTAGTAGTATCGATAACAGTAGTAAAAGTAGCATAGCCCAGTAGTAGTTGTAGTAGTAGTAGTAGTAGTAGTAGTAGTAGTAGTAGTAGTAGTAGTAGTAGTAGTAGTATTGATAGCAGTAATAGCAGCATCTCGTAATCTTAAATAGCCCAGTAGAAGTAGTAGTAGTAGTAGTAGTAGTAGTAGTAGTAGTAGTAGTAGTAGTAGTAGCAGCAGCAGCACTCTATTCAAATAAATCCACTTCATACCGGGACCTGCTTATGTCGTTTCTTGTCCAGTAGATGGCAGTGTTGCTCCAGCCGCACGTTCCGCCCCCTGCTGGAGGTGAGCGGGGTTGCAGAGCCGCTGATGGCTGTGTGGGTGGACAGTAATAGGTTTCCTTAGAAAACTATGAGCCTTATTTATTTCAAATGGAAAATATATAAAATAACACCACGTTGGCACACGAGGCTGTCTGATTCTCCCTTCTCTCTCTCTCTCTCTCTCTCTCTCTCTCTCTCTCTTTCTCTCTCTCTTCGTGAGGGAGTTTGAGGATATGAATATGATAATAAGGGAGTTATGATCGACATTGGTTAACAAGTGTAGACATTTACACAGAGGTAGAAATCTGTTTGATTTCAGAATACATTTCCTGACGTTGGGGTTGCACTATTACACGAGGTGAATAGAACAGCCGACAGTTATACGCAGGTAAGAGTATTACTAAATAGTATTAATCAAGTAGTAGGAGTAAAGTAAGACAGAAAATGTGGTTGAGGAAATTAAGTAAGAGTAAGTAAGTAATTGACCCACATGTAAATCACAAAACTGTAATAGTCAAAGAATAGATACAAAAATGAGGAAAAACTCATCATATCTGAAGGAGATTCAACACAAAGCTTTTGCCACTTGTAGATTACGCTCAGTGGGAAGAGGAACCAAAACGTTTACTCAAACAAGACGACTGTTACACTGCACAATACATTGCTCAAGATAAGTATGGAAAAAGTACATAAAAGTAGAAAAATGTCAAGGAAAAGAACACGTACAAATAGGCCTAGAGTCGGAGGTGCGCTACTTTAGTGACCCCTTGTGGCTGGTGTTGTTACATTTGGTCTTATCTTGCAATGACTCAAAAAATACTGAATAATGTAACTTGATAATAATGGACTCTGTGCACAGAAGTGGTTTGCTAAGCTAACAGCAAATGCCAACTTTTATTTAACTGTAAAATTTTAAGAAACAACCAATTAAAATGTAAAGTAAAGACCACCTGATTGTTTGTATATATACATTACTTCCATTCTTTATTTGAATTCGTTTTATTTTTACTTTATTATACTTTAAAAAATGGGTGCCTGGTGGCAGAGTGGTTAGAGCTCTTGCCTCCCAGTAAAGGGATTGTGGGTTTGAATCCTGGCCTAGACCAACATCTGACGATCTCTCTGGGTGGGGTCTGCATGTTCTCCTACTTCCTCCCGCCATCCAAACACATGCATGTGTTAGGTCAACTGACAACTCTCCATTGCTCCAGTGAATGACTGTGAGAGTGACTGTCTCTGTGTTAGCCCTGTGACGAGCTGTTCAGGGTGTACCCCGCCTAAGGCCCACAGTCACCCGCGACCCCAAGCGGTAGAAGATGAATGCTTAAAAATGAGCCTGAGCCCTGACCCACAAACGCTTCCATTTATCATTTATAAAGTCTGTTGTCAGACGTCCACCTGCAGCTCACTGTCACTGGGTAAGCTTTAAGGATTTATAGATTTCAGTGTGACTCTGCAAAAACCCTTGGAGAAAAAGAATTGGATAGGAAGTATTCAGTAGTGCGACGAGCAAGCCATTTTAAAAAGCCAACTGAAATTCTGTGCACAGAGTCCATTGTGGTGGTAGAAGTAGTATAGCAGCAGTGATAGTGGTAGCAAAATAGTATTGATGTAATCCCTCGTTCTTCCAGAATCGGTGCGTTGTAGAAAAGGTTCCAAAGGTCATCTGGACTCTAAACCAGTTTCCAGATGACTACCTTTGGAACCTTTTTTCGAACGTCTAGTAATAGTAGTTTTATTGCGCAAGTAAGTAAAAACTGAAGTAAAATGAACAACTGTGACCAACCTCTGGTATCTCAGGCCCGTAACCACTGCCTTAAACACACTTTCCATAAACAAATGAAACAAAATGAAATGAAGCATAATCCCCAAATATTTCGATGCCATTATATTTAAGAGTGTATATTCCCATGGAGACGGCGGTGGGGGACGACGGGTGGGTGGGTGCATCCCCGGGGGCCTCCTCTGTCTCCCCCTCTGCGAGTGTGTGTCTGTTAAAACATCTTAAGCACATTATACGTCTGCTCTGCTCCATTCTGTTGTTATAATCACATTTGGGACGAGACGCAGCATTATCCAAAGACAAAATGAAGGGACACACTCGGATATGTTCTACCAGAGATGATAACAACCAAAGACGTCTGAATGGGATGTCAAATGGACAAACTGTTAATGTAGCAGAGGTAGTTTAAGTTCCTCAATGCAAGTGTTATAAAAGTCTGAATATAGTAGCAGTAGTAGTAGTTAGTTGTAGTAGAAGTCGTAGTAGTATTTATTGCATTCTGATAGAGGGAACAGCAGCAGTGATGGACCTGGGAATTTGGGGGCCGAGGCAAAATTAAAGTGCCAGGTAAATTTCAAACTTTGCTATATTCTTTGCAAATTTTACACCAGTTAACCCTTTTTTATTTTGTTATTTACGTCCTGGTTGTAAATGATGACGTCAGACTAGGAAATTACCAAGAAACCATCCTGTACAGTGCTCCAAAAATCATATAATGTAGAGTTCTTTTTATTTGACAAAGAAAAATACATGTGAACACCTTTATTTTGTTGAATCAATGTTTAAAAAGTGATTTTCTATAACTTTTCTGTTGTGATCCTTGAATGGTTCTTAAATAGGAGCTTTTTTCTTTTTTTTCCTTTTCTTTTTTTATTTCGTGTGGTGGCCGACAGGTTCCTAAATCTGGGCTGGTGAATGAATAATTGGAAAATTCGAATTAATTTATGCAATACTTTACATGTTAAACCGCTTTAAACGGGGGGTTTAAGAAATCAAACCATATTTCTTGTCTGTTGTTCCAGCTTATTTGCACATGTTCACTACAGTTTTATATTGTAATCTTTTATTTACTATTTAGCTTTATTTGGACCAACAATCCCAGACAATTTCTTATTTAAAAGTACAGGAGTATTTTACTGTGAAAGAATAACAACTGTTTCAGAGCCTTGTGGCAATGATGATCGAGAAAGGCATCTTATTGGGGGCCTCTTCAGGTTGGGGGCCCAAGACAATTGTGTCCTGTTGCCTAATGGTAAGTCTGCCACTGAACAGGAAATGTCCATGGCACAGACAGAGTAACAGTAGTAGTAAGACAGTAGTAATAGAACCAAAACAAAAACTTTGGGCGTTGGTCTCGCTCCTCTCCTCACCTCCAGGACTGGAGCCATGTGACTTGTTGGGACACTTGGGAACAAACCCGTCCAGACCCAGTCTGCTAAGCGCGGGACCAGGTCCAGCCCTGGGACGTCACGCTCACACCAACAGTCTCTGAGAACCCATCTGGACCGGCGTCTGCGGCAAAACAGTCTGTTTCCCCTGATCCTTTGTGTGACTTTGATGAATGAGGGCCATTGTAATGAAAGTTAAGTCACAACAAACTGGTTTATCAATGACATCGCACCCACAACCTGCACTACAGCATCTGCACATCAAGTCTCTGCAGTGAGCATCGAAAGGCTTTATTGGGACAAATGAGGTGAAAAAGCGCTCTGTCAAATTTTGTACCTGGAGCCTTTTTCAGAATTGTAGTTGAGTAGGAATTCATCGATGTAATCCCTCATTCGTCCAGGCGTGTTCCATCGTAGAAAAGGTTTCAGGGGTTGTCATCCGGACGCTGTTTGAAGATCGAGACGTTTCGACTTCTATCCAAAAGTCATTGTCAATCAGAGAGCTGGTCTGGGAACTCTGGCTCATAATCCCGGATGGCAACCCCTGAAACCTTTTCTATGATACAGCTGAGTAGGAAGTATTAAATCTGGAGTCAAACTAATAACTACTACTACTAATCACAAAAACACAACTCAGGCAAAGTACAGATCCTAAAAAACTATACTTAAGTACAGTATAAAGTAAATTTACTTACCACCTCTGCTGGTAGAGGCAGGACCACAGCGCCATCTGCAGGGCATATCCCAGATGTGTAAGAGTAAAGAGGCCCCCTTATCTCGGTTTATAGTAGTAGTAGTAGTTGTACTAGTATTAGTTGTTGTTCTATTGTAGTTGCTCTCAAAGTTTTTTTTATTTATTCTGATGACTTTATAGAGAACTCCAGTGTACTTTACTGGCAGGAGTTGCCCAGCAGTGTTAGTAATAGTAGGGGGAGTCGTAGTAGTACTAGTAATAGTATTTAGTTCATATTCAGTGTATTGCTGTTAGGGCTAAAGACATGCCCTGCCAATCGATAGTCAACTGCACCTGAAGCAAGTTCGTAGTTTGTGAATTTTGTTGACTGACAATGGCAATAAATACATTTCTGATTCTGAAAAAGGGGACATGGCAAAAAATCAATCAAAAATATAAAATATATCTCGGTATCTGACTCAAACTGCACTCACAACAACCTTTAATATAGAAAAGTACAAAGAAGCTTTATTTATTTAAAAAAAAAAAACAGATTAAACTCTAACCTAAAGCTCACTTCCTCCATGTGTTCTCCTTTTTGCTGTTGTCCCCAATGGATCCTTACAATCTAAATAAAACTATTTGTCAACTAATACAAATGTTGGCAGACTACTACTATATCTTGACCAATTAATTGATCAACAAACGACTAAAGAACTACAGCTCTACTTGCTCTAGATGGATCAGTTATCCAGCAGCAGTATTAGCAAAAGTGCATACATTTTATAGAGAATATGGTGTCTTTTACAGTTGTAGCAGTGCAAGCAGCAGTATTATTGTTGTAGTGATACCAGTAGTAATATAGTAGTAGTAGTATTCCAGATGTGTTTTTTCTGTAGAGAATATAGTGTCCTTAGCTTGCAGTTGCCCACAGCAGCAGCAGCAGCAGCAGCAGCACAGAGGCACTTTGTCCTGTGGCAGATCAGTGCTCCATAGAAGACGCCCACTCTCAGGGCCGCGTGGGAGGAGAGGCCCCACCCAGAGCCAGCGCACACCCCCACACTTCACATCTCACAGGGGGACGGACACAGCACCAAGGACCGCAGAAAATATACTGCGAAAGGGACAGAATGATGTTTACAGAGGAAATATTGTCTGGAGATCATATTCTTGTAGTAGTAGTAGTAGTAGTAGAAGTAATCTTGTAACATGAACATGTCAGAAAGCTTCCTGGATTTCATTTTTCTTACCAATGGCGTGTTGGCTTCCAAAATCAGATCAAATGTCAATAGCTACATTTCTTGTGTGTGCAGTACAGGCAAATGTGTCAGAAGTGTCTTGCCCAGGGACGCAATAACGTGCTCGGGCAAGGTTTGAACCAGCTACCCTCTGGCTGGTGGGTGCCCGTACATGTGTAATATAATTCTACATTTACAGGTTAAAAGGTACGGTTTGTTTATTCTTTCAGTGAACTTTGATCGGGTAATTGCATAAGATCACTCATGAATAGTTGGAATAAGTGGACATGATGGAATTACTAAGTGCATGCAAAAGGATGAGTGTGCGAGGTTATGCCCCCTAGAGCTTGTAATAAACACAGCAAACTGCAGTGACAGAAAATATTAAAACTGAATATTAGAAAATATTAAAGGGCACATGTTAGGTATTACTTGTATTGACCCATTGTCCCAAAGTTATGGAAACTCTGTTGAAAACCTGCCAGCTGGTTTGATGGTTTTACAAGCAATGGAAGGAGTAAACCTGCTGTGACTTCTTATGGTTTAACTGTTGATGAAGACAGCGATGATTAGCAATGATAAACCAGAAGAACTGGAAGCACTCAAAGTACTCAGATTTACACTGGTGGAAGGTAACAAGGTATAAAAGTAACTTTACTTTGTAAGTATATTTTACAGTAGATACTTTTTACTTTGACTTCACTACATTTCAGAGCACGTATCTGTGCTTTTTACTCTACTACATTTTTGAATTGGATTGAAATATTTTCTTAAGGTTTTAGACCTGCTGAAAAGGCTGAGGGCTTTATTTTTTTTAGCACATCTTGTTTTTGTTTTTTCCTAGTTCCCTTTTAGCCTTTAAGGACCAAAACTCAACAGAATAAATCAAGATTACAATTTCATGATGATTTAATAGTTCTCAAACCAAAAATAGTTGCTTTTACTTTTTACTCTTGAAGTACATACAAGAACCAAGTGAATGAAATGAACTTGCATGAATGTTTGTACGATCCAATTCACAGCTAATGCATAACACAGATTCACAAACCACTTGTGCAGAATATGTTTTATTCAAACAAACTCAAGTGAAAAACATTATTTGTGCCTTTGTGCCGGTGTACCACTCCTGCCTCACAGGTGTGCTTTAATGGAGCTCATTTGTCATTTAGAATCATCTAAATCACACTTTTCTCTGCTCTTGTGCTTTTATAAGAAGCCATCAACTAACTGACATAAAATTTGCGATCAGTGTGAGTTTTTGTCAGTTTTGTGCTCCGTGTAATGTGTTCACCCTTTTCTGCTGTCCGACATGGCACAATCACTTAATTATTTTTTTTTTTACTTAAAAAAAATGTTCCACCAAAATCACACATTACTTCATGTCAGTCAGATGTTTCCCACGTCAGGAATTGAGTTAGAACAACATCTACTTTTAACCCTGTTCTAATATTGTTCCTGCATCAAAAACATACTTGGAGTAGCATTTAGCTTCAGTCACACTTTTTTGAAGAATCCTGGTAAAAAAAAATCCCTTTTCGGTGTGTTGTGTGGCTCCAAGAATCTTTTTTTCTGTTTTCTGAACATTTCTGCCGTCTAATCATTACAACTGCTCTTTACAACGGCGTCACCGCCCCGCACTATCAGAGCACTGTGTCATTCCCTCAGCAGCCAGTGGATGGAGCCACAGCTGAGTTACTCTGGCGTCGCCCAAGGATGTGATAAAGTTATATTGTTCTTTGTAAAAAACATTTTATTTTTAGTTCTAAAACATGTCAGAGTAAAGATACTCAAGAGCAGGATTAAAGGCAATACAACAAATGATGTATAATATGTCTCCTTCAAAAACGTACATACGATCTTGGAGCTCCACCTTTGCTGTCACAAAACTGGACAATTCGGAACAAAGTGTTTTTTGAGGCTCAGAGGGGAGAGGACAATGTACAGGATTCAATAATCAAGCAAGAACAAAGTAAAATGTAACTCCAGGTGTGTTTTTGACGAGGGAACAGTCTTATAGCTCAAAAAACTATATTTCCATTATATATGTCCTTTAAGGTACTCATTTCATGGATGTTTAATGTAGCACCGACAGCGAGAAGGATCTGTGTTTGATTCCCGACCTGAGACGGGGACAAAAAGCCTCGGTCCTCGGCTCAAATGCAGACCCCAACCACTTGTCGAAACATTTTGGGTCAGAGCAGTTTAGGACGACGGCAAAAAATAGCGGATTATTTTTGCCCTAGTCACCCACTCTGCTCCCCTTTCTATTCCTGTTTGTTTGTGTCCTCACTTCTATCCTCACTCCTCTCCTCCCGAACCTCCGGTGGGTCCCGTGCCTCCTGCTGCCTGGTACTCCTGATTACAGAGCTGTTGTGAAGGCGTGGGCAGTCCGGGGTGGGTACACACTCAAGCAGCGGCCCTAAGTTGGAGAGTTTTTTTTTCTTATATATATAATTGACTCCGGGACTTAGCGGGCTGGTGGGCGGTGCGTGGGGCAGGCTAATCCCGGGCTGCTGTTGTTTTCGTGCCTGCTGGCTGCGGATCAAAAAGTGAACAGCGATAATCATGCAAAATGTGTGGCTCCAACTTCAAAGGCGGAAAGTTCTGTCTTCTCCTCCTCGTGCGCAGAGAGTCTGGTGAAGTTTTACCAGAGTAATTAGTACAGGTACACGGAGAAGTACCAGAATATCTACAGCGTGGGTCACAAATGTTACTTAACTGTGTGTGTTTAAACAGGCAAGTGTTTTAGTCCTACACATATAATAGTGCTGTGTAGAAGGGGTGGGCGATCTCATAACAAATCATACTTTTGCCCATCTACTCCTCCTATTGGGCAACAACACCATGCTCTGAGTGAGTGACAGGAGCGTTAAACCAATCAAAGCCATCGTAGACTCTTTGAAATGCTTTGTGATCAGACTGTTCAAAATTCTGGAATGGAAGCTATAAAAACGTTTTGAATTATTAACTGACATCAGACCTAAACACTGGGGCTTTCAGGTGATGTTTTATCAGCTCTGTAGGTCCGCAAATAAACAAAGTTCATCAAAAACAGAGGTTTTTTACATTTTTATAACAAAAAATAAGCAACATTTTCCCCTAACCAGGATAGAAATATTATAATTATTATAATCTCCAGTTAAATAAACAAAAATGCACTACTTGCTCTGATGTCACTCTTATGTGTCTGAGTGGACAGAAAAACACCTTGATTTATGACTATTTTGTGATATTCTTAGATGAATCACAGTTTCTCCAGTGAAATCATATTAACTTCCACTTCACTTTTACCTCCCTTCTGTAATTTTTCTCTTGACGGAGGGCATTGAACCCCAAGAAACATATTTAACCACAGAAGAGTCTGTGGGTCCTTGGGTGGGCCATTGACATTTTCTTAATTTATGTTTTTTTTCATCATCTGATAAATGGAATCAGCTGATGGGCGTTAAATATAAAAAGAAAGCTGTAACCCTCTTATATTCAGTCACATCCACCATTCTCTGTGCTCCAACCCACAGAAAAAACCATCACCCTAAGATTAAAACACATATAAAATAACTTTTATATGAATTCCACCTGGACATTTTTCACATTATTAGTCCCTAAAACCTTTTTTTTTTTTTTTTTTTTAAAATAGCTTCAGCTTTAAAAGAAGAATTGTCAAAACCAACACACACTCAAACTAGTGTCTATCAGACCACACCAGACAGCTTTACTCTGTCATATATTTACCAAAGAAAATGTTATACTTCTCTGAGCAGAGCTTGTTCCTTCTTATAATGAGTCAATCAGACATTTGAGACCAAACGTACACAGTCTCAGCTTCACACAGAGTCAGCCAATAGTTTGTGCTCAAAGGGTTCAAGAACAGCTTCAGTTTGAACTGGGGCTCATTTAAGTCAGACATTTTAGGAAAAATAGGCCCTAAACTTATGAAATGATCAAATGAACAAGGATAAAAACAAAAACGTGTTATACATAGCTGATTTTTCTTTTCAAAAAGTATATGAGAAAATGAGAGTCTGCAGTCTGATGTGTGAAGAGCTGGTCTTTCCATCTCGAGTCACAAGTCACGTTTACCCTTTCCGTAAAGTTAATGACCTTACATTGAAATGATGAGAAGCTGACATTTGTGCTTGAAGCAGTGGTCACAGGCCACTGGGCTTAAGGTCAACACCTACGAGCTACTCTGACTCTAAATGTGTGTAATATTTTAACAGTGTAACAGTGTAACATAGTGCTCTGTAAATCAAACATCCACCAACAAAACTACAGTCCCCTAACATGAGCCGAGAGGGCTGCTGGCCTGATGGTTTTCTTCATTCAGTTCATTTAATAGTTAGAATCTAATTATCTTACATCGTACACTATTTGCACTGCCAATTTGCACTCCTGTCTACCCAGCTGTACATTTCTGTAGATAGTCTTAGTCTATTCTATTCTATTCTATTCTATTCTATTCTATTCTATTCTATTCTATTCTATTCTATTCTATTCTATTCTATTCTATTCTATTCTATTCTATTCTATTCTATTCTATTCTATTCTTAATCTTATGCATGCCTCTTTTATATATTTTATTATATTTTATTCATTGTTTTATGTTGCGCCTTACGCCGAAGCAAGTTCCTATGTTTGTGAATTTTGATCACTGACGACAGCAATAAACCGATTCTGATTCTGATGTTATGGAGACAAAGAGCCAAAGCAAACATAAAAGCCTGAAACCAGGACGTGCTCCTCCATGTTTTTAAAGTCCATACATTTACTATATATTTGAGATTATTTAATGTGCTAATTGATCTTAAAAACCTAATACCCCACTTGGAGTTAATTTTGAAAACATAGTATAAAGTAAATAAAAAGAAGCAGGAAGATAATAAAATACGTATTATTATTGTGCATTTTAAAGTGCACATGACAGGTTAGACCACACATTTCACAAATCATTATAGTTTAGATTCAAAATGTTGCCTATTTGTTCCTGGTTGGACATGAGCGGCAGATGTGACGTAAGAGGAGGGAATTCCACAACTGTAACCTAGCAACCATTGGATAAACAAGGGCCAAAATCCATATACATTAAACAATAGTTATGACTTGACAAACAATACCTGATAGCACCTTTATTTTTGTTATATGATACTTTAGACTGTTGGAAAAATGTGTCTGTTGCTGTAAAATGTCACAGGATTTTCCAATAAAACGTCGCTTATTGATGACATAGACATAGCACTTTTATTTTGAGATGTTCCTTCACACGATGCAACTTTACAAATGTAAAATATGATCAATATTTACCACACGCTTTAGCCCACATAACTAATAAAGTAGAATATCTCAAGGGAGGCTGGGCTGAGACACTTTTCATTTACTTCTTTGTAAATTAACTAATACATGAATACAAGAAAACATTCTACATACATTTTAGGATGTTACTTACATAAATCAGTTCTGAGAGTCATTTTAAAGTTTTACAGTGCAGGCTTTAATCTGGTGTTTCAGATTAAAGCCTGCACTGTAAAACTTGTACTTTTCATAAAGGATTTAATAGGATTTTATATACAAAAACAATCCACATATCTATATTTAAATGAAAAATGAATTAAATATTTCTTGCCATAGTTTGGGAGCGGGTTGGATCAACTCATCCTACTGACTTTCTTTAATAAATCTTGTCATATTTTTAGTAAAGAAATGTACCTGCATTGTTAATATATGTTTTATATCTTGTAAAATGACCAACATCACAAACGAAAAAACTCTATCAGATTTCTTTTGCTGCCAAAAATAGGGTTTTTCCTTTCCAATTTATGCCTAAACATTTTTGGACATTATTTAAGAATATATGCTTTCAGTTTATAATGTCATTGTCCAATTAAACTAAAACTTGTGAGATTTGACGGTAGCTCGACCTCCCCTGCCGTCTCCTACACTTGAACTTGCACATTGTCCTGTGTTGTTTTACATCTGCAGCAGTAAACTTTCCCATCCGTGTCATATGAAAGCCCCCCTCCTCCCCTGAGCCGCCCACGCCCCCCTCCTCACCCCCTCCTCACCCCCCGCCCCCGCCGTGTGCTGTGCTGTGATGTGTGATGCGTTCACAGACACGCGGGCCATACGAACACCGGCCGCCCCCGCGCCACATATCTGCACACGTGTCTGTCAGGCTTAGGCTCGCTACAAGTGAACTGCAGCCCACTCACCGCCAACTTCCTCCAGCACCAAACCTCACTCAAGTATACCATAACTACAGCCACAATATGTCACCCAAATGTGTCCTCTGTCTCCAAAGGTCAGCTCACATTTCACACACACTGCAGGTGACGAGGAAATCAACAATCATCAAAGCTCAGTTTTTCATCATGTCATACTTTCATATATAAATAAGGTATTTTATGTGTAAAACAAATATTTGGGACAAAGGGGATAGAGCCAGGTGTTGATACAGCCGTCACTGCGGAAACACACTCTCAACTGAGATATACTATTTTATTGTGTTAACGGTTCATTTACACCAGGGCTATTCAACTTCAGGCCCGGGGGCCAAATCAGGCCCTCCAACGGATAAGATCCGGCCCTCGACCCAACTTCCAAAAATATAGACTATATTTTATCTCTTGTTATTGGTTTAGACCTGGTTTACTCATGATTTAGTCCTGGTTTAGTCTTGGCTTAGACCTGGTTTAGTCCTGGTTTAAACCTGGTTTAGTCCTGGTTTAGCCCTGGTTTAAACCTGGTTTAGCTCTGGTTTAGCCCTGGTTTAAACCTGGTTTAGCCCTGGTTTAGCCCTGGTTTAAACCTGGTTTAGTCCTGGTTTAGTCCTGGTTTAGCCCTGGTTTAGCCCTGGTTTAAACCTGGTTTAGTCCTGGTTTAGCCCTGGTTTAGACCTGCTTTAGTCCTCGTTTAGCCCTGGTTTAGACCTGCTTTAGTCCTGGTTTAGCCCTGGTTTAAACCTGGTTTAGACCTGGTTTAGTCCTGGTTTAGCCCTGGTTTAGACCTGCATTAGTCCTGGTTTAGCCCTGGTTTAGCCCTGGTTTAGACCTGCTTTAGTCCTGGTTTAGCCCTGGTTTAGACCTGCTTTAGTCCTGGTTTAGCCCTGGTTTAGACCTGCTTTAGTCCTGGTTTAGCCTTGGTTTAGACCTGCTTTAGTCCTGGTTTAGCCCTGGTTTAGACCTGCTTTAGTCCTGGTTTAGCCCTGGTTTAAACCTGGTTTAGACCTGGTTTAGTCCTGGTTTAGCCCTGGTTTAGACCTGGTTTAGTCCTGGTTTAGCCCTGGTTTAGACCTGCTTTATTCCTGGTTTAGTAAACAGTAGCTCAGGTCTGGATTGGCAGGTTGGTATTACTGTATATGTACAAATATTGTACAAATGTTGTACAAATGTTGAGCGGATCTTGCAAACTGCAATAATAATTTAAACGGTGTGAAAGAGAATGACAGGTCAAAAATATCTATGATCGTAAAGATCTTTCTGGGGCCTGATATTTGTGGTGAAGAGGAAGAGAAGGACAGGCTGAGGAGGCGAATGCTGCTGCTGCTGTGGAGAATTAGTTACTTTTCCACACCATTTTTGATTGTCACTCTATGCATTTGTTTTGAGTGTGCTATACATCATTTATCTTCACATTTCATCCACAAGTTTTTTCGATTTGGTAGAAAGTAACACAATTATTCAACAATACAATGTGTGTGTGACTTTAAAAACTCCTGCTTTTGGCATCAGAGCCTCACCGTGAGCCAAGATCCCTCCAAATGAAAAAGGGACAGTCCTTGACAAGCACTTTGCCTGGAGACTTCATCAACCCCCTCAAAGAAAAAAAAAAGTTGGATACAAAGATGCATTTTTTGTGTGTGTCTTTTTTGGAGTGCAAAGTGTCTGCATGGAGGGGGGGGGGGGGAGGGGCGTGGGTGTTGACAGGGCGCGGGGATGATAGGCACCAAGGCTGTGGGCGTGCCATTGAAATGTGTCTGCTCCAAAGGGGGTAAGGAAGGGGGAGAGGAGGAGGAGACGAGATGGAAAGTCAAAGTCGAAAAAAAATGAAACGAATTCTGGGGAGGGAGAGGGGAGGGAGGAGACGCCCACCCGCTCCCAGCGTGATTGACAGCGGATAATGTAACGTGGTAGGTGGGTAATAAGTAGCTCAGTGGTTTTTAGGACACAAGATGGAGGCGAGTCGGAGGTGTTTGCGCAGTTTTGGGGTTAAGAAGTTCGTCACAAGGTAGAACGCACTCCAGATGAGCCAGGATCCAGGTCAGTCGCTTTTGGAGCTGGGCCTTTCTCTCAAACGTAATGCTTTTCAATTACCCCTCACCATGAAGGCCTATTTTTCCTAAAACTTCAGGATAAAATGAGCCCCAATTCAAACTGAAGCTGTTTCTGAACCCCTTGGAGCGCAAACTAACGGCTGGACTTTATGTGAAAGTGGTGGTTTAATGGGAACAAGCTCTGTGCAGAGGAATATCAGATTATAAACCCCGCCAACATTTTCTTTCTTAAATATAAACCAGAGAAAAGCTTGTGGTTTGTCTGAGTGACACTAGTTTGTTGGGTTTTGACCACTCCTCTGTAAAAGCTGAAGAAAATTTCACTAAAATTAGTTTTGTGGACTTGGAATGAAGTAAAAAAGTCCAAAAACCTATTACATTTTTTGTGAATGTTGGTTTGAGCGAAATCAGAGGATTGTCTTAATTTTTCTGTTAAACATGTCCAGCAGCATGATAGTTCCCTTGTGTCAGATGATGGACAAAAAGGGCCCGCTAGATACATTTATATTAGATTTACAGTCAGTTTTATTTCTTATTATTTACCGTTTGAAACCCTTTTTCAATTATTACAAGAAATACAAACAACAACAAAAATAGCAGCAAGTCACAGATTTACTGTAAAAGTGTGTTTTTCCATTTTGTATACAGACATAGTTATTACAGTCCAGTTCCTGCATTCATTTTTTTGTGATTGCCCCTTTTCCCAGTTTCCAAAAGAACAGAGCAAAGATATCCTTCTATTATTGTCATTTAAGGAGTTTTGTCTCAGGTACATGTT
Source organism: Rhinogobius similis (assembly GCA_019453435.1). NCBI lineage: Eukaryota > Metazoa > Chordata > Actinopteri > Gobiiformes > Gobiidae > Rhinogobius > Rhinogobius similis. The sequence goes on along the minus strand of CM033620.1, from coordinate 29,447,316 downwards.
TAAATTAAGTGTGTCGTTAATACTGAATATGATTTGTAGAACTTTATTCATCTCAGTCCAATGTTTGTAGACAATTGGACAAATCCAGCAGTTAGTATTTTAGTTAGTATTTTTCCCTGTGTACACTCTAACATGGTGTTATAGAATACCATGATGCAAAATTCCATCCATAGATGTGATTTTGAGGTCTTCTATTGAGATGTGCATATTAAACTCTTCATCTGTTGTTACAAAAGTTAACATTTAACATTTAAAACATTTATCTTCAATCTGAATTTAAGCAAGAGATGAATCAAATCCTGTGTCAAATGCCATTGTGAGACATATGAGCACCTGGACTAAAGGTCATTGATATCAGCACGTACAGACCTGCCTACAGGGGCGTACAGGGGAGGAGGCTGTGGGCGGAGTGGAATCTATCTGTCACTGCTCCACTCCAAATACTGGACTGTCTAAAGCAGGGGTGTCCAAACTTTTTCCATTGAGGGCCACATATTGAAATATAGACCAATCGGAGGGCCACAAATCAATCGTGAAACGTTAAAGCTGCATTTATCTGATGTTTTAAGCATCACCACATCTACATTCAGTCTCATTGCCTTGATATCAGGTCTGTCTCGCACCAAAATGTTAGTTATTTCGGTTGGAATTGTAGAAAATCTGAAATGTGCTGTAAAAAGTACTTCTCAGGATAATATAGGCCAATCACCAGGAAGCCTGAGGGCCAAGAAAAATTGGTCTGAGGGCCGCATTTGGCCCCCAGGCCTTAGTTTGGACATGCCTGGTTTAAAGGGTCCATATTACGCAAAATTGTCATAAAAAACAAACATAGAGTCTCAAATCGCCTCAGTGAAGTAGGAGCGTAGGAAGTGCACCAGGCTAGTTTTTAAAGGACAAATATTATCCAAAATTGACTTTGTTGAGATTTTAACCATGTTCTAACATTCTTCCATCATCAAAAACACACCTGAGTAGCATTTAGTTTGATGAATGCTCGACACTGTGTTCTGAACTCCGATGTGTGACGTACATGACGCTGATGTCATTTATCCCATAATCTTTTGCTGTTTTAAGTCCTTAAATCATCGCTCATTTCTTCCGTCTAATCACAATAACTACAACTTTGTCAGATCCACTCTTTGCTGCAGTGCATCAAACTGAAGACACTCAAGACCATGTTTAAAGGGTCAAAACAATACAAATAATGCATGATATTTATCCTTTGACTCATACTAACTACTTTAGATTTCAAATAATAAGTCAGCAGATACAGGCCTTGCACCCTCTGCTGGTGCTTTTTACAACTGCAGGTCAACACTGAGCACGGCTGGAGGGATTCTATCTACACATACATTATTCTAAAAGGAAACATCAAGGCTATGAAATGCAAAAATGCATTAGGCTCCTTTTTTGTTAATTAGTTTCATTTGTTTTCTCTTTGTCTCACAACAAGCTAAAAGAAGAAAAAGCTTGTCTTACACAGGTAACCAACCGGCTTTGACACCATATGACCACATTGGTTTTCTTTCACTAATAAAGGTAGCTATCAGAATTTTTTTTTCAACTTTATTATATCAATCGAAAAAGTAACCAAAGATCTGTGCAGAGACCTCCCATCTCCTCGCACGCTGACGGAATCATCTCTGCCGCCTGTCTGCTGGGATCGGTGGCGTCCTGGAGGATTTGTCACTTTCATATTTGTTTTACTTTGCTTCTGAAATTAATTAGCGGATCTGAGGCAGTCACACCCGGCCCCTGCCCACTCATCCTCCTCGCACGCGCTCGGCAAATAGGACTTTTGTCAGCCGGTGCCAGCCAAACAAAGGCACATGTTTGATTTTTCTTGGAGCTTGGGAGAGAAGGAAAGCGAGAGGGAGAGATGCGGGTGGGTGGGGGAGAGAGGGAGGGGAGAGTGTTGTATGGATCTTCCTGGTTTGGTCCCCAGGGTGTGCAAAGACGGTTCCTGGCCCAATTCCCTGAAATAGCTCCCAATGACAAGTCCCTATAACTAATGTTTTATCTCAGCGGCAAATATTAGAGTTGATGTGATGACTGTCTGTGGTTGAGCGGCGTGGTTAGTTTGTCTTTCTGGAGGCCTGTTTTCTGCTAAACTGGCTTTTCAGAGATTTTAAAAATGTAGGATGTTTCCTTCAAGGTCAAGCCAAGGTCAAAGTGAATAAAACTATAATGAAACAAAACAATACAGACAATAGATCACTGGTAGTCTACAGTGTATGTTGGTGACAGTTTAGTCTATGCATTATTATCATTCAGTGCCAGCAAAATAAATCTACTTCTGTAACTATGGGCCTTAAGGGGCAGGGGCCTTTTAACAGTAGAGCTCCCCTGTAACTTATAGACACTTATAGTCTAATTTTGATAAAGTCATCAACTCTACACGTACAAGATAGGTGTTTAAGAAATAGTTTAACCTGAATTTGCTTTATGTTCACCTTTATACTTTATACTACTTCCTATTATTTACTATTAAAGGGGGCCATATGAACCTCCTGCCCTGGACCCTCTAAACTCTGTCAACAGCCATGCTCTCGTGAGTCTTCCCAGAGTATTTACTATCTTCTCTACTTTAGGACATTTTCATTTACGTGGCTTTAGATTTTGTGAGTGTGAAACAGTGAACGTGGCAAAAGTAGATCTGCTTTAGTTTAGTGCCACTGCGCCTGGAGTTACAAACTGTCATTAGCATTGAGCGTGGAGGTAACACGAAGAGAGAAAAGAGAGAAGCAGAGAGAGTTGGAGAGGCTGTGTGCAGAAGTGCCGTGTCCCTCCGTGGGCGTTCAACCTGCCTGTGTTTGGTATTCCGTGCACAAGCCTCCCACGCCCCGTGTGTCCGCCCACGCGCGGATTTGCGTCACGCAGGGAGCAGCGTGGGCGAGGAAGACAGAAGAGGGAGAGAGTGAGAGAGGGAGAGAGAGAGAGAGAGAGAGAGAGAGAGAGAGAGAGAGAGAGAGAGAGAGAGGCAGTGTGGCATCCGCGCGGAATCTCCCACTTCAGCCGAGCGCGTGTCAAGCTGCGTCAGGAGCGTAGTGCGCACCGGAAACAAGTAAAATCAAAAGAGCAATGTCAAAGTTTTCGTCTAGTAACGACATTTGGCAGCTCATTTGTAAAAATGTGTTGGAGCTCTCACACACTTGACAAGGCTTTCATGTATAAGAAAAAAAATCTACTGTGCAGAAAATCAGATATGCTGCTGTGAACGAGCAGGCTCTACTTTACTCAGACGTTTTCTTGTTTTTTTCTCTGCTCAAAAATACGCATTCAAGGTAAAGCAATCCCAGAATTCTGAACATAATATTAGGCTTTTGTTAAAAATACAGTGTGAACGATCTAATGCTGGTGGAATGAGGCATACCAAGCTGAAAATTGTTTTATTATATGTTGAGACACTGGACACAGGCCTGAGTTTAAGCTGAAGGACCAAAATGTCCAAACTGTAGCAGGTCAATAAATTGGTCAGAGGCTGACCAATATATGCAGCCCCAATTCCTGCTGAACTGGCCAAAATTACCAAAATTATTTATTTATTTATTATTATTGATCAATCCAATTAACCTAAATGACAAACACTGTGATGTGATACAGACCTAAGATTATTTTTCAAGCCTCACTGACTCAAACCAGTATCAAATGCAATACTTTTGAACATTCTTCATTTATTTATTGTCCGTGGCACTGCGTTTTGTGCATGTTTCAATATGCACAAAACGGTGAAAAAAGTTTGGCTACCCCTGCTTTAAGAAGTAGTTTAAACTTTAAAGCCATAGCACATCAAACAATGTTTAAGTTGACTGTTGACCCACACAGCGAATACACTTCCACAAGAACAACCAACCAAATAATAACAACAACCCGGCTCCCTTAACCGATGCTTTTATTTTGTGTCCAACCGGAAACGCATGCGCACTACGTTTGGCTTGGCGGCGTGAGGAGTGCAGAGGAGAGGCGCTGGAGAGGACTCACACACGTCGTCCACACACGCACTGGCCTGTTCACACGCACGTTCCACGCACGGACGAAAGACGACGGAAGGTCACCCACCGGCTTCTGATTTGGACTTGTTCTTCTCTTACGCTGCGTCAGGTGCCAAAGTTTCCACGGAGCGCATGAGGGCGAGCGGCGCGTCTGTCTGCGGCCGGAGGGAGATTAAGAATTGATCAGAAACTTGCTCCGCGTCTCAGTCTCGCCGCGCTGTTGGGACTATTATCGCTGCACACAGACTTGGAAGTTTGAAAAGGAGACAACGGACACGAGCCAAGCCGAGCCAGCGCGCACCAAAAGGGGGCACAAACTCTCCAGGTAAACACACACCGGTACGTCCGTATGGCACGTTGTCTGCTTACATATTGTAGACTCCGACTTATCTATTGTTGTCTTGCCCACTAAAATGCAACTTAAGGCTCTATCCAAATCTGTTCACTCCAAACTTAGTGGTATTTATTTGTATGACTATGGTTTTGATGACATAAGTAGCACGTAACAATCAAACTATCACCTATTTTACAGAAGGCTCCAAGTAGTTCTCAAATAATAAAGAAGAACATGTATTAATCGTGCTGCAAGATGCAAAGCGAATATTTGACCAAGTTGTAATTTATGCATGGTTTTAACAACACATTTACCCTAATTATGTCTATGCTCTGTTATTATAATTCCCCGTGTTTCATAATGGGATTAAATGGTGCATGTAGTCGTGTTCATGAGTCAGATTTTTTGACATATTTTGACTGTAGTAATACAGACTGTAACCCACTGTATTGTCAGTGTCAGTGTTAAGTCTCTCAAACTCAAATCGTGTTTAATATTCATCTGCATAACTCAAATCACTATATTTATATCATATCAGTGTCATTTTAGCTGGGGGAAAAGTGTCTAGTGACTATGCCACTGCTGAACATGTACTGTCAACTGGTTTTTCCATTAAGCATCCAACCATAATAATCATGAAAAAATGACTAAAGTTGAGCTCAGTTAATTCTCTTTCAGTCTTGGTTAAGTTCTGCAGTTTTGGTCCATTAAACTTTACTTTGTTGAACTCAAATACAATTTCCCTGCCTCTAACATATCAACTATCCCACAATCCCGCCCACAAACAGGTGCTAAATCCAACGCACCTTTAGTGACGTCATTACGCCCACATTGGCAAGGTGGGGTTCCTACTTTAGAAATCACCCATACATTGTGAGAGAGTGAGTGTGCACGTAATTCTTCAATAATATTCCAAGATCTATTATTGACAGTAACGTTATTGTTCTGGAGTCCAATAAAATGCTGTAATATGTGACTAATACACAAGCCATGATACAAGTGTGATGAGGTTTTATTTACCACCGTGTACAATATTTTTATGTATCTGTATTGTAGCATGTAAAAGCATACTCATTACATTGTCAGATGAGTGAAAAACAATATAGAACTTAATGTTTGTGAGCATTGACAAGGATGTAAATGGATTAGTGGTTCTCAAAGTTTTCACACCAAGTACCACCCAAAAAAGTAGTACCACCAGATCTAAACCAAGACTATTCTACGTATTAACATGGCAAAATCAGGTCTAAAATAGCACTGCATTAGTTATAAACACGACTAGCCCAAAAGAGGACAACAATGTGGAATAAACTGACTCTAAATTCTGAAAATTATTGAACTGCAGAGGAAGTTACTGTGTTAAAAGGTTGTCAAAAAAATCGACACCCAGAAACTGATTGACACTGAAACTAGTGTCAAAAGTAGATGCTATATTAGTAACGGGTAAAAGACATTACATAAAATACTCTTTATATGCTTAAAACATAATACTGTATAATGTTTTTAATCAGGATTGTGGTATCCAAATCAATATTAAAATTAATATTGAGTATCAAGCCTTAGTTTTGAATTGGCTAATACTGAATTGTAAAACGATGACACACCTAGGAGAACTTTTTTTTAAAGTTTTTAAATAATTTATGCAGTTTATTATATGTGATCCTTGCCATTTGTTAAGTGCACTAGATTTCGTGCATTAGGCCTATAAATGGATTCAATATGAAGTTATGCTAAATATAACGTTCATTTTCACAACTGATGAATGTATCCACTCCATTCATTTTTCAATCAATTTCCAATATTGTCCATCAAACATCAAACCTTGCCTCTCCATTGTACTGTATGAAGGCAGTGTTTGTGTGAGTGACTTCCCCTGTGTCGCTCCAGCCCCGGCACAGGCTCTATTCTGGGCGAGCCGATCCCACCGCCCACACACCGAGCCTGGGTGGAGACAGGCATGTGCTGCTGCTGCTCTGGAGCTCCCAGCCACTCCTGACACAGAGGAGAGAGAGGGGAGAGAGGGGAGAGAACGCCCCCGCACTGCCCCGGAACACTGCACAAATCTGCGCTGAACTGGCACAGAGGAGGGGGTCAAGTGACAGGGATGATTTCAAATGTGTTATGATTGTGAATATGAAAAGTAGTTGTAGTAGTTTTTGAAGTAGTATCAATAGTCTCAGTGGTAGCGACAGTGTGGCAGTGGAACTATGACAGTTGGTAAAAGTAGTATTTTTAGTACTCATGGAAATATTAAGTCATCTCAATAGTAGTAATAATAGTAGTTGCTGTTAAATTAAAACAAATAACAATAACAGCAGTCTAGCAGTGGCAATAGAGTTTGCAATCTAGTGAAAGTTTTACTTTAGTCTTGGAAGTATTAAAGTAATAATTGGAGTACTGATGTAGGCCCAGTAATATTATAGTATAATAGTACTGTAGCAGAATAGGACGAGTAGCAAATACAGATGTCAAAATGATTCAGGTAATCGATAATTATAACAATTGTAAGAACATAAAAAACATAATGATAATTGTGACCATTTTAGTAGCAAAATTAAGTACTGGAATTTTTACTTCAGTCTATTATTCAAAAAATAAATTGTAAACTTTTTTTTTTTATCTGGTTGTTTTTGTCACATTTATTTATTATACATTAAAATAATATGGTGTGTTAGACTGCATTAAAGAAAATGAAAGATGTTTGGTCATGTTCTCAGTCATCGTGATTAATCGTTAAAATGTGTTGTATCATGGCATCCGTATGAGCCAAAGCAAATGTGCTAGTCACCATGAAATAATATTATATAAATTGGTCCAGATAAATCCGTCTTGCGTTATGTGCATGTGGTTCTCAGTAGGAAACATAGGTCAAAGTCACGGGAACATCTGATCAGTCTGAAGGACGCAGAGAGCAGTTTGTCTCATGGTTATTATAAGAGGCTAAATATGTGCAGTCACCAAAATACCCCAATCCATCTGTCTGTTGTCTGTTTGCTTCCAAGTTTATTGTCAATTGAATTAACAAAGGAGTTGCCAATGTGCATCCAGTTTTCATTCCAATTGTGAAAATTATTATTAATACAGTGTAATACAATATTCTGTGCAGTCAGTTAGTGCAGGAAAGACTCATTTGGGTGTTAGGCCATGATTCTACATTCATAGAAGATTTCATGTGACAAGAAAACACATTAATCATTTAAAAATTACAATCAAGCCGTAGTCAGGGTTAACGTGTTATCTTCCTCAGCAACAGCTAACTTTTTGTCTTCCTCATATATTAACTTGTTGTCTTCCTCAGGTATAGCTAATGTTGTTTTCCTCAGGTAGACCATCATTAACATGATGTCTTCCTCTGGTGTAGCTAACATGATGTCTTCCTCAGGTCTAGATAACATGACTTCTTCCTCACATGTAGCTAACATGATGTCTTCCTCAGGTCTAGATAACATGACTTCTTCCTCACATGTAGCTAACATGATGTCTTCCTCAGGTATGGCAGCGGTGTTGCCCCGGACACTGGGGGAGCTGCAGCTCTACCGGATCCTGCAGAGGGCCAACCTGCTGTACTACTATGAGGCCTTCATCCAGCAGGGCGGTGACGACGTGCAGCAGCTGTGTGAGGCTGGGGAGGAGGAGTTCTTGGAGATCATGGCACTCGTTGGCATGGCCAGTAAACCTCTGCATGTGCGTCGGCTGCAGAAGGCCTTGAGGGACTGGGTCACTAACCCTGCAGTGTTCAACCAGCCGCTCACCTCTCTGCCTGTGTGCAGCATCCCAGTGTATAAGCTCCCAGAGGGCTCCCCGGGCCTTCTCCCTGCACAAGAGCGCCCCAGCAGCGCCAAGATGCCCAAGGCTCTGCTCTGCTCCGACCCAGGAAAACTTGAGGTCACTCGGGAGAAGGTGTCTGCCTCTCCCCTACAAGGCGGCAGTGAGGCACGCTTCTGGTCAGGCCACAGTAATGACAGTGAGCACAGCCTGTCCCCGTCAGACCTGGGCTCCCCATCCTCTCCCAGAGAGGGGCTGGAGGCTCTGGACGCCGCTGCAGTGCAGTCTGTGCTGGAGTGTGTGGAGAGGATGGCCCCTGGACTGCCCAAGAGTGACATCGGCGAGGTCAAAGAGCAGCTTAAGACCAACAAGAAACTGGCCAAGATGATTGGGCACATCTTCGACATGAGCGAAGAGGACCCACGCAGAGAAGAGGAGATACGAAAGTACAGCGCCATCTACGGGCGCTTCGACTCTAAGAGGAGGGACGGCAAGCACCTGACACTCCATGAAGTAAGCAAAGTTTTAAAGTTTAATGCTTTATAAAGGTTCCATAATTATTACACTAGATCAGATTTCCCCCTCCACACCTCTTGTGTGTTTGTAAAGTTCATACACCTTCCCCATCTCTCAAAATCTCCTGTCTAATTTTAATCTTTTTCATCTTCATTAATAGTACCACCATAATGAATTATTGTTTTCTTGTTGTGTCCAGCTGACAGTGAACGAGGCCGCGGCCCAACTCTGCATGAGGGACATGGCTCTGCTGACGCGCCGGGACGAGCTGTTTGGACTGGCACGGCAGATCTCCAGAGAGGTCACCTACAAGTACACCTACCGCACTAGCAAGTAAGACATCACTTCTACCAGGAGAGACTAAAACATATAAAGGTGGAGGAGGAAGGAGGAAACTCTGGATATGATGGAGAGGAGATGAAGAGGTTGAGGAGGCTAGGGGTTTTGCTGCTGCAATAGTAGTCAGCTGGAGAGGAGCTATGTCTGTGTTTTTATTTGCATTTACTTGGACTGCATTCTCAGTGTCTGTTAAAGACAGACTAGGGGAAGTAGGGAAGATGAGGTGAGGGGGTTTGTTTCACTTTTATGAACTCAAAATGTTTCTATTTGAGTGATGATGCAAATTTATAATCCTTATGTACAGATCTCGATGTGGGGACAGAGATGAACCTTCTCCAAAAAGAATCAAAACAGAGGTAAGGCTAATTAAGGCTAATTAACAGAATTAATTTATTTACAGTAAAAAGTGATGCAAAAAGTGATGCTTTTATTCCCCTTGATGAAACCAAAGTTTTTGGTCTTTGTGCTTTCAGGAGAACTTCTTTGACCTCCAGGAGGCGCTGCAGGCCATCCACATGAGGCAGGAGATGCTGAGGGAGCAGTTAGCCTGTGCCAAGTCTAAAGGAGAGGAGACTGTGGGACGGAACTTACAGGTAACTCAGTAAAATGTTAAGAGGTCATTTAACGGTCAAATGTGAGCTATGGGGGCTCAGAGGTTTCATGTTTCATGTTAATCATAGGGCAGCCTATTTTCTGTGATTTATTATTGTTTGTTTGTTCTCTGGTTTTGATGAGGGTGGAGGAGGTTTGATTAACAAATTAAATGAGCTAATTAGTGCAGTTCCTTAATTTTAACATGAAAACATTTAGATTAATTTATCTCTGTGTTGTTTCTCTTTTATACCATTGGTGGAGGTCAGGGTTCTCTTTAAGCAGTGGTTCTCACACTGTGGTAGTGAACTGTTTTTTGGGGGCGTCACTAAGACTGTGGGTTAAGTGCTTGCCCACGAACCAGAATGTTACATGTTCAAATGTCTCCAAAATGTATACAGATGTCGTATTCTTGCGCAAGAGTACACTACACACTCCAGTTGTGGTCCCTTTGACCTTTGACATACTTAAAACTACTAGTTAGTCCTTACAAAGTGTTGGATTAATTTGTGTGGTGTGAACAGTGCCAGTGTGTGTGATGCAGTGGACGTGTATTTACATGTACTCTGAGGCCCAGTCTACTGTCAGCCTTTGTCTTTATTAGTTTCCATGCTGCGTGCTGGTCTTGTTCCTCATTAGGGCAAGTGTGGGAGGAGGCTTTATGATCAACCATTATACTCATATGTGCGTGTGTGTGTGTGTGTGTGTGTGCGTGTGTGTGTGTGTCTGCTGGTGCATTCTGGGTAATCTAACACAGACACTGCTATTGGTTTGGTGTGTCATTGATTACAGCATGGAAGACGTGGATCACGGTTAACATCTTTATTAAATAACTAGTGAGAGCCTCTAGCCATTTATAAGTAATCTGTAATTATCTTGACAGGTTGTTAACACACTTCAATTCCATGTCTGTAATGCCCACTACCAAGCATTCGCTAAATGTGAGAATAATGTGAAGAGTTTAAAGTTGAAAATACAGGGCACCAGAACTAATACGTTCCATAAAAATGTTAAATAAAGACCTGCTTATTCTTTCTCTAATCTGAAGGTTAAATCCTCGGTTCAGGGACTATACTAAGGGAGAATAAAGGGAATGTAATAAGAAAAAAGCTAAATATTAAGCAAGTTTGTAGAAAAACCGATGATAGACACACATGTTCTCCACCAAGAAAGTGACTGACAGCACACACATATTTGTTGTGAATCACTGACATTAGACACAGATACACAGTATGTTTCCCACCTACTGTGTATCTGTTTTCTGTGTATGACATTAGGGCTGCAGCTAACGATTGTTTTAGTATTCAACTAGTCAGAGATTCCTTTTTCGATTAGTTAACCAGGCAAACAATTATTTCTATTGTTCATTGAGACTTTGTAAATACACTTTTAATCAAATAAATGTTGAAATTTGATGACTGAAGGCTTTTAGATAGAGATATTCACAAATAGTTGTCATTGTTGAAAATTGTTTATTCTTTTTTGATTTTACAATGCAGCTGTCTTTTTTAAAAGGTATTTTCCAATGTTTTTTAGAGTCTGTAAAGTCCAGATAATGATTATGAGGCTCAAAATATAACTTCAATTATTATTTATAGTTGACTAGCCGTGATTAGTCGATTAATTTTTGCAGCTCTTTATGTAATTATATGAGAACTAAATACTCAAGCCTGTCACAATAACATTTTTAAAGAGTGATATATTACATATGTTACAGAAAATGTTACAAAAACGATCATATTGATAACACTGAAGCATGACAATCCCAGTAAACCCTTTTCTAAATGAAACAGAATAGTATTTGTATCTATAACAAGTCAAAGATTTGCCAATTCTTGGACACTCTGTAGCTCAAATGTTACGTGTCATTTACAGGATGATAATAAGTCAAAATAGTGTGACAGGTCTTTGTACTTTGTTAATGCTGTGCACCCGGGCGGCACTGACAGCGCCCTCATGTGTTATGACTGTGTGCATTGCCAGATGCAGTTGGAGCGCCTACTTGCCCGGCAGATGGAGATTCTTCAGGACGCGGCGGTGCAGGAGAGACTGCAGGCCCTGGACTGGAGGATCCCCCCTGCGGCCCTCAAGTACCTCACTGACCCCCCCGCGGCCCTCAAGTACCTAAGCGACCCCCACCACAGCAGCAGTAACGGGGCGACGGCTGACCCCATCAGGGAGCACCAAGGTAAGGCTACACCAAAACATGCAGCCCATGAAGTCAGAAAGGGACTGTTATACAAAATGTTAATCACAAAATTATTGACAAAAACTATTATCTTTATATTTCTGGGAGGATTCTTGCGATAAAAAGTCAGATTATGTGTTTGCAATTCATCGTAAATGGGCTGAAATGCCTGAAAATGTCTTGGCTGAGGTTTAATTATCGCACAGAAAATAATGAACTGTAAAATTAAACTCGAATATGCAGACTAGGACTGAAACAAGTTAATAGACTAATCGCAACTATTTAAATGAATTAAATAATTCATTTAGTAATCCAATATTTGTTGTCTGAACTCCAAAACTGTGAGATGAGGTTTTATGAGCAGGTACTACATCCAAATGACAGTAAAGTAAAATGTGTGATTTTGCTGAGAAGCTTTTTTTGTCTGTAAAGATACTCCAGACTGAGTAAAAATCTCCTATTTATTTTTTTTTTTTCGTTTTGCAATCCAGACAACAAACCGTTTTTTTTTTTAAGAAATTCACAGATCAGCTAAATTATCATCAGCCCTAGTGCAGAAATATCATCTTACACACTGTTTTGGAAGATCTCTCTTTTTCTCTTTGTGTAGCTTTTTGACAGTGTTCTTGTCATATGCAGCACTTGATAATCTAAGTTTGAATACCCTTTAAAACAGTGATTTTGATATAATCTAGATCAGTCATTCCTAAAGTGGGGTCCGGGGCCCCCTGGGGGGCCTCAGAGGCACTGCAGGGGGGGTCCAAAGGTTGTCCACACAACAAGCATAAAAGAAAATTGAACTTGTAAACCAATTCATGTAATATATTTTCCTTAATGTACTACTTTAATATTAAGCCTTCAGTCATTATACTATTTCAATTTTTGTTTCTAAATTTAAGAAGAAAAACATAACATATTTTTGGAAATAGAGCAATTTATTACTGGGGCCCCAAGAGATCATTGGGTTGGTAAGGGGGCCGCAATGCTGCAGGGTTTGGGAATGACTGATCTAGATGATACACAGCTGACATCTAACAACAGATAGTAAAAGCATCCTTGTCCAGTGCATGTTGAAAGAGTGTGCTTCCACGCTGGTGACAGAAAATGAGATTGCAGTATGAGAGGATTCAGTGGGAGGAGAGAGGGCGGGCTCCTGTGGGCCACTGGCTGCAGGTAAACACTGTGGGCGGGATAATTACAGGTGCATTGTGGGATTTGTGGGCGCCGAGGATAATGAGCTGCTGGAGGGATGCGTGTGGGAGGGAGGGGAGGTAACAAGGTTCAGACACAACCAAGGCATGGATGACACTTCTCCCATACTTTGTTTCATTCCAGTTTTTGGATATGTTAGCATTAGTGATTCAAATTTTGTTACTTTGTTAGTTCAGAGAGAAACTGCGTAAACAGAAATGTGCCCTCTGCTGGTCACAGTGGGAGTGTGACGTAGCTATTGGCATCAAAACAATTCTGATTTAGGTGCATGGACTTTAAAAACACAGAGGAGCACTCACTGGAGGAGGGAACAGAGTCAGTTTTAGCTTTAGCTTCAGGAAACAACTTTATTCATTCAAGAACTCAAACATTCATAGTAGCATAATACGTGAAAGAGGATTCAGTGTTAGTAGTAACGGTAGTAACAGTTGTAAGTAGTAGTAAGTAACAAGTAGAAGTACAAGTAGAGGTCGTATATAGTAATGGTGCCTGATATATTGACAAACGTGTGTTTTTGTTCCAGATGAACGTCCCATGAACCTGCGCGTGGTCAGTCAGAGCATGGCTGAGGGAGAGCTGCCTCTGGGGAAGCAGCTAGCCAACGAGCTGAAGCGCCACCACAACCACAACAACAACAACAATACCAACAGTAACAGTAACAGCACAGAGGAGGCCAAGGCTCCAGCAGCAGGTGGGAGGACTCACAAGAGCGGCGTTTCACAGGGGGCAGAGAAAATGGGCTTTCTATAATGTCCTGATGAACTGCAGTGCATTTTGTCGAGATAACAAAAGGGAAGCACAAACATACAAACAATTACATTGTTGTGACGTGCAAAATGCCTTTGATAGTAAAAATAGCATTATGTTTTTATATACGGTAAGCATTATGTATTTTTCCTTCAGTGACATACTGGCCCAAAAGGTGCATGAACAAAAATCACTCTAGAGTTAGCCTTTGGCCAAATGTCTTTAAAATGCGATATGTTGCTAATCACTAAGACCATTTCATTTGACGTTATGGAAAATACATAGTTTGCAACTTAATTGTCTCTATTCAAGCTGAGGTGCGTGATTCTCAAACTGCAAAAGGAGGAAATAGGTATTTAAATCCGTCTAACTTGTTCCTAGCTCTTACAAACCCTAAAACCCCTTAAAGGACACATATTCCGCTACAGTGACTTTTTAGAGCTTTTAACCATGTTCTGACAATGGTCCATCATCAAAAACATACCTGGAGTTGTATTCAGCTGCATTCACGCTGTTTTGAGGAATGTTTATTTGAAAATCCCCTTCCCCTCCCACAGTCAAAAACACTTATGTCTATACTTGGACCTGGATTTCTGACGTATTTTCAGATCATCTGCATCACTTATCTGAGAATGTTGCCCTTAAATCACCGCTAAACTCGTTCTGAGCATTTCTGCCGTCTAAACATGATAACGTCTGTTGCAAATCCACACAATAACATCTTTTCAGCGCTAACTTCACTGGATTGTGAATACAGCGCTGGCACCATCTGCTGGCTGGATGCACTCAATGCAGTGCAGTACGTGTCATTTCATAGTGGCTGACAACACCTGTCATAGAATGAATAAGAAACTTTTTTAAAATTTTAAAACATGACATGGCAAATTTAAGGTACTCAAGAGCATGTTTAAAAGCTAATAACAATATGAAAAATGCAGCGTATTTCCTTTAACATGCATATATTTCAGGCGAGTGCACGTAGAGGTATAGATATATTAATATATCCAAATTCAAAATACATTTAAAAATAGTTTAATGAATGTTAGATGTTACATTTTATTATCAAGTCTATATTTCATAGTAAAAATGCTACTAAAAGAGGTTTTTAAAAATAAAAATAAAACAAAGTTATGTTGTAAACTTTCAAATAAAGGTAATATGGTGATATTTCTATACTTTTGTGATTCAGTTTACAGACATTTCACATTTGTCGGATAATTAAACCTCAACTAATACATTTTAAGGCCATGTTTATACATACATTTCTGTTGGATTGACATAATATTGTCGGGATAATCCTGGCTCTTCCATGGGGCCTCCTCCTGGTGGGAATCCCCAGAGAGGTGTCTAGGAGGCTTCTGGAACAGATGTGGAGCCACTTCAGCTGCTTCTCTCCACGTAGCGGAGCAGCAGCTCCACTCCAGGCTTCTCCCCAGCTTTTTGTCACAAAGTGCTGCTTTTACAATATACTTACTAATAGTGCTCAAATATGAAGTCGGGTACCCACAGACAAATCTCACATTTCTTTATCTAGTTATGTAGGAAAATCCGCAAAATTGTCTCACCTTAAAAGCTGTACCTCAGTGCTCTCCCTCGTATCCTACTGTAATCATAACACCCTTTCTATTTCAGAAAACGGCACAACGCAGCGTGTATCGGGCCCTACCGAGAAGAAGACCATCAAGTCAGAACCGGAAGACTCCACATAGTGCCTTCCAGGTCTCGCCCCCTCACACATAAGCCCCTCCCTCTCACCCATGCCCTTCCCACTGGTTCCTCACCTGATCATATGCAGCTCCAGCCCTCAGTAGATACTAAGCACAGCCACAGGAGAGCCTTAACAACCAGCGATGCCTCAGAAATAGCATTTATTTTTATTTAGTTTATGTCTTATTTAAATTTGCCAAAACGTGGAGCACTCGGAGGTGTGCGCGCCACCGGTCCCTGTCTGCTCACTGCATGTGCTGTTGACCATAGTATGTGTATAATATCTACAGGTTTTATTGTTAACTTGTTGAAATCAAGAAGCAACCATGATGCAGGGGTTGTTTCATAACTCCTAATAGTAATTAAAAGATTTTTAAAAAGATTAATGTCACTGGAGATGTACTACTATTTCAATCAAATGCCCCAAAACAGTTTAAATCGCCAAAGATGTAACTTTTACAATAGAATAATGCAAAAGATTATTATGCACTGAGTAACACCAACTCCCAAACAAACCTAATGCATTTCAAGCAAACTAATTATTCACTGAAATGAGTTTATAATCGCTTTTCACAATTTTCACAAGTTTTGCCATCACTGTAACGATAACAACAACTAGCATGCTAACAGCTCACTTCCTTCTTCACAGTGAATAAAACCCTCCATGCTTATACACAAACAGTGCACTGCGGACTAATTTTCACCCAAATTGCAACTTTTACATTATTATTGTACTGGGGCAAAACAGATTTGACTTAATTTCATGAAAAAAATGGTACAGCTCCTTTAAAATTAGAACATAAAATATGAATAAAATGACATTATATGAAGAGATTATTATATATTACACAAACATACACTACTGGGCCAAGGCTACAAAAAACTAGGAAAGTAAGTGTTGATGATTTGTAAATATTTTGGTGAAATGTGTAATTTTCTAATTTAGAAAAATAAAGGTGAGTCAACAGGCATAAAATGGTTGTAGTGCAGAGTAATATAATACTATGGTTTGATTGTTGAATGAAAACAGGTTGTTGTTGGAACAAGCTTTGAATTGATAGAACTTAACCAATGGGCCATACATACCTCATTAAACAAAACTGAATTGGCAAGAGCGCCTACATTCAGTCTGTGACATGAACAGTACTTTGTTCATAGGCCTATGGTTCTAAATATA
Organism: Rhinogobius similis; assembly: GCA_019453435.1. Lineage (NCBI taxonomy): Eukaryota > Metazoa > Chordata > Actinopteri > Gobiiformes > Gobiidae > Rhinogobius > Rhinogobius similis. The sequence goes on along the minus strand of CM033620.1, from coordinate 29,430,748 downwards.
ATAAAAACAGTTTAACATGTTTCAGCCCCTGCATCAAGTTTTAATATGAATCGTGTTATGAATCTTTCCATGTTCTGTCTTGTATTTTTATGGGGGTTTATATGTTACGATAAACCACTTTGACTGGAAAAAAAATGTGTTAAACTGCAAACATGTTGAAGATACTTTGTGTAAATATTGTGCTAATATAGTGCTAGCCTAATCTCTCCACATAGATGGTGGTGTCAATACAGTGTTTATGTCTAGAGCAAAAACATGAATAATATTATGCGTATCAAGTAAAATGTCATAACAATATTACAGGATTCTGACGTGAGAATAGCCTTAGCTCCTGAAGCGTGGATTCATCTGTAAAAATGTGTTTTGGATGTTTTAGTGTGCATTCACATTTCTATGTTCATTCTGTGTAAATTGGTGTATAAAATATCAAATGTTTTCTTGTGGGACAGCACTTCAGGGCCACAAGGTGAATAGCCCATACAAGAAATGTTTTTTCTTTTTTCCTTTTTTTAAAAGAAAAAAGAAAACTTAAAATGACCAAAGTAATCACAGTAATATCCTTAGTACAAGTCTATGATGTCATATCAACCATTTTATGTCGTATTTAACCTTTAAAATATTTTTCCCCAAGCCAGAGTAACCAAACTGTAAAAAATATAATAGATAACTTCTAATGTGTATCATAGATTTTGCCCAAGATGCACTTCTTCACACAACCCATCTTATATATCCAGGCTTGGAAATGACCCTTCTATGGCAAACGGAGTTCATGGCCCTATGGATAATTATTATGATTCCAATTGTTGAATTGATTGTTTGTTCTTGTAATGTCTATATTCAGTTGTGGCCCTTCCCTGTGACTCCTCTGTGGCCCTTTAGACAGTGTGTCAGTGTGAAGACCAATGCAATATTTATGTTCATGCTAACTCTATCATGTGTGCAGTCAGAACGTTTCACTTTTAGCACAAGCAGCACTGTTTGTAAAGACTCCTCAGTGACGGCACCAGAGCATTTACACGAAAGATAATATTGGTTTGGATAAAAGCGCACGAGCGGCCGTCACTGACCACATGTTCTTGTCCATTGTAAAGTGATAGATTAGGCTTCACCTAGTTATGCACCTGTTTTTTTAAACACTAATATATTTTATTTGTTATACTGCACATAAACATTAAACTTTATTTTTGAACTGATGTGATTTGTGTTCTCTGGTCAATGGTTTTAGACATTATAATAATGATAACTATGGACATACATGACATACATAGCCCTCTGTAATGATCTTTGAGTAACTTGAGATAAATGTAACCATGGTTCTATGAATGAAAAAGCTGGTTCACATAATCAGACAAGATTAGAAGAGTAATTTTCAAAATAATATTATGCAAGTACAAAGTAGTGGTTCAAGAAATTACACCTCTCACCAAGTAACAGTAAAAAAAGTATTTGGGAAAACTACAACTCAAGCAAAAGAAGTTGTAAAAGTATCTATCTGGTTGTAATACTCTCATTTATTGTTTGATGTTAATGTTAATGACAAAATATTAAATCATTTGGCATTTTGAAATGGATGGGCTCAAAAAAGAGAAACACTAAATCAGATCTGAAGGAGTGATGCAAGAAACACAAATGTTCAAATGAATCAATGTTGTCCCACAAACTTACTCAAAACGTTTAAGGTTAAGGTAAGAGTACTGTTACAAAAAAGAAAAACTCAAGTAGAGGTAAAAGTACTGAAAAGTACAATTTATGATGACGATGAGGAAGTGGCTGTGTTTAAATAAAATAATTCATAATTATTTATTAATTCAATTTCCTTAATTTTTGTGAAGTGAATTTCAGAACTTTACTTAAATTTTGGGTGCCATGATATTGACTGTTTATATCAACATTGGTAAATATCAGTTATCATCAGCAAGTGGATATTGTAGTGGCAAAACAAAAGAAAAACATATTGGACCAACTCTAAGCATAATGTATAATGCAAGATGGGATAATTAATACAAGATAATCTTAAATAATAGTGTGTGAAACAGAACTGCAATCTGCACACCACACAACCACTCAATGAACCTAGAGTTTACCAAAGAAATCAGAAGACTGGATCAAGTTGAAACACATAGGATACTAGTGGGAATAGTTGAGTAATCAATGATGAGGTTACAGTGCGCTTAAATGTTAATGGGTGGGTGTTAATTGCTGAATCACTGGAAGAAATCTTACTGTATATCAGTCATTTATTTGAATGTAAACCGGGGAAATCTAAAGTCAGCCAGCAGCACATCACAGTCAGCCAGTCGTGCAACGCTATGAATAGGAAAGTTTTATTTAGTTGTTTATGCTTCACGCTATTTCCGTTATATAGCCACATGCAATCATTAATAATATAATAATAATTGAGGTGAGTGTATGTAGAGTAGATTGTGCCCCTGTGTGGAAGAGTTGAGTTGCGTTGAAGAATCAGTGGCTGGTCCATTTGCATGGACGTCACTTGATCTCATTGTGAAAGTGAAATGAGTCAGAGTGACGCAGGTCCCCTCATGTTTGTGTGTGTGCCTCAGCCCTCCCCGGCCAGCACACAGTTACTCCCTCTGGAACTACGGCTAATGGCTAATGCTAACAGAGGGGGGACTAACAGCAATCATAATTATCATACATTATGTTCATATAATAAGTAGTATAGCGCCAGGTCTAAAAACATTAGACAAAGATGCTAATGTTCTTGGTTGCCATTTCCAGACTATTATTTAACACAGCATGATTCTACAATTTGGTATATTAAGAATAGGCTAATAAACACTGTTAATTTTGACAGGAGATTTCAATTTACTTTTAGTCTCAATCTTTTGTTTAAAATTACTATTAGTTTTAGTCAAGAGTTAGTCAAACAGAGTTAGTCTTTTCAGTTAGTTTTAGTCGATGAAAATATCACCCTAATTTAACTGACAAAATCAATGATAGTTTTAGTTTACCGGAAAATATATTATACAATATTGATACAATAAAATGTATTGCATTGCATCATGGGACATGCAGATGTGTTCTTTGGACTTAGACTTTGTTTACAGTCTAGTGTTTGCGCTGGGATTATTATTATTTTTTCATTCTTTATGTTTCGTTTCTATTGTTCGACAAAAATATGAGTACTTTCAGTCATAATATTAATCAATGAAAATGTCTTTTAGTCAGAGAAAATATGACATTGACAAAAACTATGACAAAATCATTTAAATGACGAAATTAACACTGCTAACTTAACCATAGAAAAAATGCTTAACAAATGAAACATGTGGAGGCTAATTATGTAAACACACATATGTTGGGGTTATTCATAAATGATAATGTTCCAAATATTGATACTGACAGAGATAAATGCATTTGATCATTTTTTTATGTGTATATTTTAGGTTTTCAACACATTTAAATGTTTGTATTAGTTCAAGCTGGGGTAGAGAGAGAAAAATTATAGCCATGGTAGAATTATTTATAGTAGGGGAGTTTTAATGCATTCAACACAAAACTCATTGGTATCAGTATTAGATCGATATCCTAATATTTGCTATAGTATTATTTGGTATCAGATTGACTCAAAAATCACCCATATCGCCCATCACTACTACATACCAGAAGCTGTCTGTTGTCTGTCATAATACTGGTTTAAGCTTTGAGAAAGACATGCTATTAAAATAAACAAAATTAAATAACTGCTTTTAAATGTTTTATACCATTTCATGTTCAGACACTCAACTTATTTAGCAAAAAAAAAGTGGTTTTCTATGGGATGTCCTCTTTGTTTCATTTAGAAGGCCCTGATGTACGCTCTAACCGGGAACTAAATGCAAGTCATTTTTGAGTAGTGTTAACCTTATTGTACAAGTCAAAGTTTCTGCATTCTTTGCGAAACTCTAAGAAATGTAGCCTACTTGCCAAAGCCAGTCCACCACACCACATCAGAAGACTGCAAAAATATAGTTCCTCTTTGGTCTTTGACTGGGGGATTTCTCTCCTGTCCAAAAATGGCGTGGGTGAAGCGAGTGCTGTGCTCAGTGGCCTGTCCGTACCCACCTCCAGTCACTGCTGATGATGATGGTGATGTGTTTCCATGGCTACGGGGGAAGGTGGGCGGATCCCAGGCTGGTGGGCGGGAGGCAGCCGTTGGGAGCGTGGGCGGGATCTGAAAGGAGCAGGAAGCTGACGGCTTGTGAGAAGGTGTGGGTGTGGGTGAATTATGGCCTCACCACCCTGCACAGAGCTCCCTGTGTGCAAGAAAACACAAAGAACCATCAAGCTAAGTGCAACTTTAAGATCAGCCACAGAAGTGGGCAGAGTATGCTAAAGCAAAAAGATTTACCCAAGACTGAGTATGGTTAAATTAAAATATTGTTCAAGTCCAAGTAAAAAAGGATTGGTTGAATAATTATATTTGCTCTGTAAGAATAGAAAGTAGACCAAACTATTCATAAAAGTGCAATTTAAACATAAAGTTTCTTGGGTAGCTCTTCACTATCCAACTCTGAGCAAAAACTTGTTGAGGATATATACTGTATATAAATTACAATTATATTTCATTTGACAAAGATGGTTAAACATTGCAATCAAATACATCATTGATGCTTAGCATGTAGCCTACTAAAGGCTTCTAACCACAGGCTAATTTGCATCCCTAGTTGTTAGGGATTGTTAATTTTAGTAGAAATTGAAAACACTGCACAATAGATGGTGAGTAAAATTCACAGTATGGATTACAATATTTAATATTTTAAATCGTTTTATTGTTTTGGGTGAATTTATAAAACACTATAACACCATATAATATATATAAAATAAGTCAGTATCAAGGATGTTAAGCTCTACATGATCCTATGGACTGACACAGACAGTGCCATGAGACTGCCATCTGCTGAGTGTAAAATGAGTGCGTGCACTGTAGTACCTCAAGATGACCAGAGGGCGGCACAACAGGATAACGACAACAGCACTAGTCTGCACAGCCCTTAACCACGCCTCTGCAGCCTTATCCTCACTGTCTCTGTTCTTCTCTGCTCCTCCGTTTCCTTTAGGGCTCCAGTATGGTTCATCATATAGATCTCAGGGAACTACAGCGTTACATATTATTATTTTGAAATAATAGACCTATAATTTACCCAAATCTAATTTAAATATAATCTTGTGAAACGTGCAAAATTTGGTACACTATATTTAGGCCTACAACCTAAAATGAAGTTATGCACAAGAAATATATTTTGTTAATACAATCTAAGCCAAGCAGCCTATTTAATGACATTAGACATTAGTAAAATGACTTTACCACAATGAAACAACATGAAAAGCTTAAAAGCTTCTGAAGTGCCTAAATTACTCCTCTCCATTCTATACCTTCCAACCATGATGTGATGGAGACAAGGGAAAACGACCTCTACATCCTGGTGCTGAAGGCGTTACATTTCTGATGATTGACAGCCTAGCTGGCCTATCCGGCAGCACGCGCTGCCGCCGTCCAATCTCTGAGCGTGCGTAGCAAAGGTCGGTTGTGCGGCTGCTGAGCACGTCCTGTGTTTGCACAGTGGAACCGTTATTCTACCGGGAGCGCAGCAGCATCAGTACCACCGGTCCCAACTTTACAACTGCAGAAAACACAGGCGCAATAGTTACAGTATTTGAACACGCCATTCAAAGATTTGAAATGTTACATCTTCGGTCAACGTTAGCTCTAAAGGAGTTGTTTCAAAGCCAGCTCAAAGGCCCGACAGGTAGGATAGCCGCGGTCACTGCGGTACCAGCTCCAACCTCCAGCTTTAGCTGTAGCTTTAGCCGTAGCTTTAGCCTTAGCACCGCAGCTGTGAATGGAAAAGCACCGAACAGAAGGTTCAGTGCCGGGTGGCGAAGGCTCCAACAGCAGCCCTCTGCGAAACACGGCGTGAGAAGCTTCAGCTCCAAGGAAGATGGTCCAAATGAAGCTGCCAACCAGTCCACAGAGTAAGTGAACAGCGACACCTGCTCTGCAATGCTAGTACTTAGAGCAAACTCACTTAACGTTATCTGCATACATTCAGTATCGGAACAACATTTGTAAATCTGGCACTAACTTATACCGTCTTGGTTGTCCGTATTTGTGCTAGGAAAACGCTTAAAGATGGGTTTAATATGAGAAGTGCGTAGTTGTACTGTAGCTAATGTGTCCTTGCTTTTAAATTATGCATAGAGCATCGGTCCAGCTAACGGCGCACAGACAGAGTAGTGCTGCCATAGTCATGAGGCTTGTCAAAGATAATACATACACACTAGTGTGGCGGGAGAAGTGTCGTGACAAACCGGACTGCGCACGTCCGGTGTGCGCGTGCAGAGCCTATGCATCGAGGCAGTGCGTGACGCAGATCGACCTTTGTCTTCTAACAGCTTTGATTATGCTCCTCAGCTCTCGACTCCCGGATCCTCATCCTGGCACCAGAGTCAACTAGCGAGAGGAACTCACTTTAACTCATGTGTTTGTCTCATCCACAGACTTGGACACTTCAGAGAGCGAGTGATGCAGACAGTCACATTTAGGCTCAGCTCTGTGTCTATGTTTGTTACAGAGTTTTGTTTCATCGTGACACTTACAGAGTCTTTGTGCTGATGCATTTTACTAAATGCAATCCACTGAACTTGTGGACAGTGATCTCTTCACATTCACCTGGACACTGTGATAACTGAGTTGTGTGTGCTGTCTGCTGTCATTCCATACTGCTGTTATGAGGAGCTCAGTGTCTGCAGGAGGTCTGAGGATTGGTGAATGAGGCTTTCTTAAACTGGATAACACTCAAATCTCAATCCCCCTCCCACTGCACATGCTCTGATTCCACATGAAAACGTCCTGGCACAGATCCAGCTTTAGCACAGCCCGCAGCTCATGAGTCAGAACAGGCAAAGCTCTATTACCACAGCACAGCAGTCCTGACATCTGGAAAACTCAGTACTTCACACACATTTAGTCAAAACACATGTCAGCACTATCCCTTTCTCACCACTGATGGGATTCTAGGATAACTAACTTCAGGGTGAGCAATAATTATGTAGTATCATATTAGTTATTATTACATGTGGCATAATTACTGTTATACAGCACAGGTTTATTTGCATATTTTCAAACCTGCATGAACCTAAGATTGCACAAATGGAAGTCAGTTGAGTTGTATGAAGCCCATTATAGAAAGAGATGTGCTTAATGAGCACATCTGTGTAATAACTGCACCAGATGTTCTTTCCTTCACTAACAAGCCAAAGCAACAAGTGTTTCTGTTTCTGTCACTGACAGTCCAGTCTGTTGTGTTAAAGTCAACCCTCTCTTTCCTCTTCACCTGGAATTATAATCAGAATTGTATTTCTTATCTCTCTTCACTCTTTCCCTTCTGGATTGTTGAACACACACACCCCAGTATGGGGAAAAAAGTGGTTCACTTTTTTTCCTCATATTACCCAGCCCTATCCTATTGTTATTTATATTTTTTTATCTAGTGTAATAAAAGGTTCATAAACGGATACTTAATGTAATAGATGCTGCTCCTTGTGATGATTGCACATTTTGCAGGAAGATTGTACCCTGATGAAGCCTGTAGTTTAGTTGCAGCTGTCTGTTTGGAGTGAAGTGTGTACCTCTCACTAATGTGCGTTTATTCCTGTGTTCTCTTCCTGTTGTTGGTCTGCTATGCTTTGCCTTTGTAAGTATGTTTTGATTTCTCAGTAGTGCTAGATGTCTCCAGTAGAAGTAGCGCTGACACCTCCCTGACTGTGCTGCTGCTGGTCGAACCCTGAGCTGTCTCTCCAGAGCCTCTGCTTCACCTGCACCTTTAATTTGACCCTGTGCTCCCCTCACCAGCGGCTGCACTTCTACTCCCAGCCCACAGCTCCTATCAGAATACTCCACGCAACCGTTTCTCCAGTGCAAAATAAATACACTTAAGAGAAATAGAACAAGCACAAGGCAGTTTGGGGATGTGTCAAAATACTGCATGTCTGTCTCCTGAGTCCTGTCTGATGTGCCCATAGCAAACCAAGAGTGAATGGTTGTCTTTGTGTCAGCATTTAAGCCCAGGCAGCATGTAACGGTGCCACTACAACAGGGCCCAGTGTGAGATTCTGATGGAGCTGGAGGCTACACACTCACTCATGTCTTCATTTCCAGACTGGGACCTGCTCTGTCTTTCTTCATTTAACAAGTGTGTAATTACTGTACAAGTGTACTTGAACCTCAGAGATTGGTTACACATTTACACAGTGTCCCATAATGCTTTGCAGGTAAGTGTGAGTGTAAGCACACAGCTCTCTTCTAACAGCCGAACGTCTCCTACGAGCGTCCAGAGCACTAACCTCCTCCTGAAGACAGCTCAGAGTGAAGCTGCTTAGAATTCCAGCCTGAAGGAATCAGACACAGCGTTGACCTCCGGGTCAGCTTTTACATCAGACAATGAAAACATTTTCTACCGACTCCACCTCCATTTATGTATTGTGTAATTACATTTTCGCTTTCACATACTTTCTACAATACATACATACATACAATAAATACTTAATAAGTCAAAACACTTCTGTCTGGAATTCTGAGTAAGCATTATGTTACAATGGCCCATTGTCAGTGTTTGTAAAAATGTTGAGAACTATCCTGCAGAAAATCTCAGATCTTAAAATCCAGGAAAAACAAAAATGTAATAATAATAATAATAATAATGGTCATGGCAAAGAATGCATCACCCATAGATGTGATGCAGTAAGTGTACCACTATATCAACATAGTTCCAGTGCAGCTGTGGGCCAGTGTAAGCGTGTCTACAGCAATCCTCTAAGAGTGACTTTACCTCTGCTGAGGACTGTATCCTTGTGTCCTATCAGTCTCACTCACTGTCCCGTGTGTGTGCATTCGCTGCAGGAGAAGGAAGGCAGGCATCCTGCCCAGTCTGGAGGACTTGCTCTTTTACACTATTGCAGAGGGACAGGAGAAGATCCCAGCACACAAGTTCACCACTGTGAGTCTGCCACACAAACACTACTTGGCCAGTTTTTCATTATGCACGTTGACATGCTCTAATGTGCTCTTGTTATTGTCACACGTGGTTCTATTGATCTGTGTCTGTGTCCTTGTGCAGGCTCTTAAATCCACAGGGCTGCGCACCGGAGACCCCCGACTCAAAGAATGTATGGAAATGCTTAAGGTGACCGTGAAGACCACTTCAGATGGAGCTCTAGATCGACACCTCTTCAAGAAGTATGTTCACTGTACTTCCCTCTTTCTGTTCGCAGAACCTGTGGAATTTTGTAAATTTGACGCAATATGAACATTTAAGGTCAAATGTGAATGTTTATAAACAACTAAATGATCTCAAGAATCCCTTTACATCATTATGACTGTCTGCTCCATGTTCTAGTTAACAGCTGGACAATGACGTCTCTTTGAAAAAACAAATTTGTACTCAGCAGTGTCAGTGCTACGTCTCTGGCTGCGCTACATCACATCCGCTCCTGCACTATTTATAGAGCTGCAGTCATGTGACCCCCTGGCACACGTAGGGTATGTTCTCCAGGGATTAGAGGTTTCATAGATTGTGCCAGGGCATTTTGTAACTTCAGATTAGGCACTGATATGATCATCACGCATGTTTCTGCCTCCTATTGCCTTTGGGAATGTACCAGCTGTAAAACAGAGCTCATGGAACTGTTGGCACTCACTATTATCTAGAGCCCAGCTATAATACGACTTTTCATTTATTACTATTAAATACATCAATTGCTTGTGTGTGCTGAGCTCATTCCAGAAATGTTCCTGTTAATCATCCTTTATCTGATTGTATGATATCTTTTGCTTTAGATGTGTTCAGAGCAACATAGTGCTGCTCACCCAAGCCTTCAGGAAGAAGTTTGTCATTCCAGACTTCCAGCCTTTCTGCGCCCACATCGATGAACTGTACGAGAACGCCAAGAATCTGTCAGGAGGGAGTGTAAGACTTTTGCGCTGGTGTACAGCTGGCTCTTGTGTCTCCAGTTTATCACTCAGGTGTATCTGTGTGTGCAGGTGGCGGATTACATCCCCCAGTTGGCCCGCTTCAGCCCTGACCTGTGGGCTGTGGCTTTGTGCACTGTTGACGGACAGAGGTACGCTCAAAATAGGAATAATTTGCAGACAGCCTAACATCTTATTCAAGAGCTATCAATACGTTTAACAAATAAACCTGACAGGGCAGTGACTCTGTGGTATTTCCCAAGAAATAACTGCAAAGAAACTAAACAAATTAAAACCTGAGTTTGTTTTCTATACACAAGTTTGCCTGAAAAAAACGCATGGATCTAATTAGAATCATTTTGAGCTGATATGCACAAAAACACCTGAAGGAAGTAATATTAAATATTAATATTAATTGCTCGCTGTTTGTTTGCTGTTTGCTAAACTTGTTAAGTTGTTATTAACTTGTTTGTTTGTGTTTAGACACACAGTTGGTGACACCAAAGTTCCCTTCTGTCTTCAGTCATGTGTGAAACCTTTAAAATATGCCATTGCTGTTCATGACCACGGCACAGAGTATGTCCACCGCTTCATCGGCAAAGAGCCCAGTGGTCTGCGCTTCAACAAGCTCTTCCTCAATGAAGATGGTACGTAATCTTCCTATTTCAACTACAGGAGTCATCAAGGTGATTCATTATATTCCTTTATTCTTTCTACTGTCGAGTATGATTTTTAAATAAAAAATGTGTGTAAAATGTTAAGCTTTTGCAAAGCTGAATGTTCTGCTCATGTCCTTCACAGATAAACCACACAACCCAATGGTTAATGCTGGAGCTATTGTCTGTACCTCCCTCATAAAGGTATGTTTACTTTGCTTTAAATCCAGTACAAAAGAGTACATCTCTGAGTGGGAGTAAACAACTGCATACATGCATTGTGAATCTATACTGACTGGTGACATAGAAAGACTTGATGGTGAAATCAAACTTGTATGATGCAGATTAGTGAATGCAGCAGATTAAGGTCCATAGATAATCATGTGAAGGGATTTGTGGGGCTGAGTGCAGCGTGTGGGTGGAGGTGACGTCCGGTCAAATATGCCACATTTACAGATTACGTGCCAAACTGCTCTGCTACCTGCTCCAGAATGTCCTGCATGTCCTTGGAAGTGCTTCTCCTTCTATTCTCTATCCATAAACACAACAGCGCCACCTGCTGAGAGGATTTGATTATTTCTGCAGGCTTCACCAAGACTGGACTGTTGCTGTACTAGTGTGACAGAAGTAATACCATTTGTCTTTTTCAGAGGAAAATAATTACTTTTATTGCTGGGTTTCAGATGACATCAGAACATTCTATTGCCCAATAATATTTAATACAGATGGGGGTGGGGGCTATTATAATGAATATTGTTAAATTGCAGTTTTTTATTATAATATAGAAGGTTCAAGGGTAGTCACTGATAGACGTCATCAGGTTCAACATTTGTAGAGCTACCTTTTTAGATACATATAATAAAATGTAATCAATAGGGAAAACTGACACTTGCTCCTTATCCCAAATATTGTAGTATTTAATAGTAGTAGTAGTATTTACCATAATATTTACTTTATTAGATTACATTGTATAAAGAGTTGTAAAAAAACAGCAATTGAAACAATACTGTGAAAAGCTTTAGTTTCAATGTATCAGTATATTTTGAATAAGCTATGGGAATGTGGTTGTTGTTGTTTTTGACACACATAGAAAGTTTGCATTCACTTTCTTGTGCAAGTCTGTATCAGAGACGTTTTATTATTCTATAATATTATTTATTTAACATGATGAGGGCTTTAACCTGGTTTAAACTGGTGTCCCTCAGGGCTCTGTGCATGTGCCCCTGCTCTTTTCCAGTCAAGCCTTTTCCTGTTTCTGATGTACCTTTTGAAGGCTCGTTGTGTGGTTTGATGTGTTGTTGCATATTTTCCAGCATTAGGATCTGTGGGAAATTATGACCACATCAACAGGTCAATGACGTTGGTAATTTCCTTTTTTAATCCTTTTCCCTCTTTGGTCTGGACTGTAACCAGCTTTAGCCTTCACTGGCTTTTTAATCACTTGCATTCTCCAACACTGTTTATGGACATAAACAGTACACTCAACTCAAAACGACTCCAATACCATACTTCATTTTTCCTAATTGGACTTTATCTATCAGCATTGTGTTGCCCAACAATAATATCTCTAACCCAATCAGTTATGCACATGTAAAACAGTACAAGTATCCAATCATTCTAAACATGTTTTACTGCTTTTAATTGTACTATTGAACAGAGTAAGTCATCATTTGTGGTGTTTGTTACATAAAAAATGCAAGAAGTTGAGTGTTTAATGTCTGTTATGTATTTTGAGCCCCAATGTTTTAATGAGTAGTCAACCCTACTGATTAACAGTAGACAAATGCTTCTATCTGATTTATTTATTTTGTATTTCTTAGGGGAATTAACATTTTGATTTCACCTCATCTCCAGACAGCACACCTTTAATTCTAATCCATCTGATCTCATGAATGGGTTTAATAATGGTCTCTATGTTGATCTAATTGTAATTGTTTGCAAATATCTGTAATAGTAATAATGTAAGTCTCTGTTTATAGAACTGTTATGATGTAGATGCACTCTAGTGCTCATATTAGAACAGTAGTATTGTGAAGACAGGACACTGATGTATGTTACCTTTAACACTGTTCTGTTGTTTGGATTCCAGCAAGGGGCCAGTAATGCAGAGAAGTTTGATTATGTAAGTACACACACTCATAAATGAGTCAGAGCTTATAATAACTTCTAATAACTATTTTGAAAAGTTTGTAGAAAAACTTTCTAAAATAGTTGTTAGAAGTTGGAGTTGTAATTATAATTATTCCATCCATGTTTTCTTTCCTGAGTTCTACGCAAATAAACTGACAACCTTTTGTGTGAATTCATAGGTTATGAACTTCATGAACAAACTGGCTGGAAACGAGTATGTGGGCTTCAGCAATGCCACGTGAGTGTCACTTCCCCATTAGAGAACATGAGTGTTACTGCAGCAGCAGCATTGGCACAGAGGAGTTAATGCCTTTAAACAGGCCCTCACTGTGCCCTTGTGTCCCAGGTTCCAGTCAGAGCGGGAGTCTGGAGACAGAAACTTTGCCATCGGCTACTACCTGAAAGAGAAGAAGGTAACAGATTACATCATACACTTTATATGAATAGGCACATTTCTATTTAATATTTGCTTGTTTAACTCGCATGTTTTTGCAGTGTTTTCCAGAGGGCACAGATATGACATCAATTCTGGACTTCTACTTCCAGGTATGTCTTTCAGACATTGATTCAGACACTATCCAAATGTGTAGCCAGCCCCTGTTTGTTGGGAGGCCTTACATGTGTAGTTTGTCTTTTATCTGATGCGTGTCTGTTGCCTCAGCTGTGCTCTATTGAGGTGACCTGTGAGAGTGCCAGTGTCATGGCGGCCACACTGGCCAATGGGGGCTTCTGTCCGATCACAGGAGAGCGTGTACTGAGCCCAGAGGCAGTGAGAAACACTCTGAGCCTTATGCACTCCTGTGGCATGTACGACTTCTCCGGGCAGTTTGCCTTCCATGTAAGTATCCTCCTGGCTGTACATCCATATTGTTCTAGTGAAATCAGTGAGTCATACTGCCCTCCTCTCACAGGTGGGTCTGCCGGCTAAATCTGGGGTGGCTGGTGGCATCCTGCTGGTGGTTCCAAACGTCATGGGCATCATGTGCTGGTCTCCTCCTCTGGACAAACTGGGCAACAGTGTGAGGGGCATACAGTTCTGCACGGTAATTTCACGGTATTTTAAGATATTGTGCAGTTAAGCCAGTTCAGTCCAGACTTAGTGTTAGCAAGGTCATGAATTATAATCAAGTAATTTGGTACGTGGGGCTACAGCAAATTCTCCTCTGCAACTAGAGCAAATTGATATGGGCAAAAATGCGTCACGATAATGATTTTGGATTTGATTTTCTTCCGTCTTTTTGGGTTATTGGGATTTCAGACTTCAGATATAGAAAACAGAGTGCTAGGATCGCTGCAGTTTTGTGTTGATAGGACCAATGAACACATTTTTAACGCATTTTAACCTAATTGCATTGTTACCGCTATCGGCAGAAATGGGAGCGGGCGTCAGACTCATGACCCCGCTCCTGTCCCGTATAGGCTGTATGGGCTGGGGCAGAGCCGTCAGACAAAGCCAGAGCAGCGTGCCATGTTGGCTCTGTGTGAAACAGTGGTGAGACCATGGGAATATGAATAGTTTAAATTTGTGAATGAATGCACTTTGAGTGGACGTGAAGTTCCTACACATCGTTATATCAGTGATATACGTGAGGCTTTATTTTGACAGAATAATACACAGTCCCTGCACAAAGTTTAGGCATAGGATTGGCCACAGGATTGGCTTGTACACCTGCTGATTAATATGCACTTCTCTTATCATCGAGACCAAAGTTTTGATAACAATCAATCGATCTTGCAGTTTTTAGCTCCACCCTATCTGCATCACGTCTGCTAAGATGTGGCTTTTTGGGAGGGGAAATGCTCTTTTCTAAATTGTAATGTTCTGCTGATTTAATTTAATTTAACCACAATTAATTCTATTTTTATTTTTTATTAATTTTAGGACCTGGTTTCTCTTTGTAATTTCCATAATTATGACAATCTGAGGCACTTTGCAAAGAAGCTGGATCCTCGTCGAGAGGGAGGGGACCAGAGGGTGAGACTCAGCTCATTAATACTATGCTATGCTTAATGTATTTTATTGTGCAGCGTAGACACAAGCAATAATTAATGGTGAACAAAACAATGTACTGCATTTTGAACATTTGTCCTTTTTGGTCTTGTCTTAGGTGAAGTCTGTCATTAACTTGCTTTTTGCTGCCTACACTGGGGATGTGTCTGCTCTAAGAAGGTTTGATCTTGCATCTATCTGCTGGAAGTCATGTAGTTTATGCATAGTGTAATGTGTTATGTTTTGTGGTGGTGCAGGTTTGCCCTGTCCTCCATGGACATGGAGCAGAGAGACTACGACTCCAGAACAGCTCTGCATGTGGCCGCAGCTGAAGGTACACCTGAAGTCGGAGGGGAAAAAAATAGTATAGTTTGGTTATTGCCATAACAAATTTCTTAGACAATATGAACATTTTAAACTGAAAACCTTTTGTATATGTATATAAGTTTATATAGTAATATGATACTGCCATTGCCACCAATCAGTAGTAAATGAGTAGATAATTTTTGGTTGTATGTATGTATGTTGTTTTGTTGTCATAAATACATGCATGCATTTGTAAGCTCTGTGTGCACATGTGTGTTGTAGGTCATGGTGAGGTAGTGCGCTTCCTGCTGGAGGCCTGTAAGGTCAACCCTGTGCCCAAAGACAGGTACGTCCTGCATCTAAGAGTTCTCTGTCTCATTCTGCACCTTTACATGGACCATGGACATAACATGGACTCAGTCATTAGCTAGTCTGCTGTCTGTATGGATAGAAATGCTCATCTTTGTTTGACTTGTTCCAGGTGGGGCAACACTCCGATGGATGAGGCCGTGCACTTTGGTCACCATGATGTCGTGACCATTCTGAAAGACTACCACAACAAATACAACCCCTCAGAGAGCAGCAGCAAGGACAAGCAGAGTGCCGAGAAGAACCTGGATGGGATGCTCTGAGAGAAGCCTCCTACACACCACACACACACTACACACACATTGGACCCCAGAGCATGGGGACCTACATAAGCACACTGCAGAGATAATTCCTACACAGCCCTCCATGTATCTCTGCACGCAGTGTTGTCCTTGTACTTTAGATGTAGCTTAACACTTGTTTGGACCAGATCCAGTCTTTGTTTTGTTTGAACTTCTGTACAGCACAGTTTCCACTGGAGAGGTCCAGTACAGAACAGCTCAGTTTAGTACAGTTTGAGGAGGTTACCACTAAATATTATAATAACAAAGCAGCTGCGTCTGAAGCTCTCATTTATTTCAACTTCAACCTTCAATTGAACTGCACTCCTGGGGCCAGGCTCCTTTAGTTGAAGTGAGAGAGAGTTACAGTTCACACTCACTACATCTGCAGCCTTCCTGTACTGCACTGCTGCTGTGGAGGCTGCCCCTGTGTGGACACATCTATATGGCAAACAAGTTTCTTTTTTGTGTGTGGATCCTTGACTCATCACCATCACATGATGGAATGTACTTTCTTTAACACAATGTGATATGTGTATCTATTTATGAAATGTATAACTGTATATCTATGTAGTGTGAATATTAAGAAAAGTAGATGAGTTTGTAAATAAATATGTTTAGATGTAAAGATGTCAGTGAAACTGAAACATTCTGATTCTACATTTGACTTTGAAAATATAGACGATATAAAGATTCTTGCTGTTCTCTACATGTGCTCCTCAGAAATTTGTAACTGTAAGTTTACTGATTGAATGTTTAGTCATCGAAACAGACATTGTTCATGGTATTATTAGAATTTGTAAGAACGTTATTTACACTACCAATCACGTATTTGAAACAGTATGAATAAGTTAACCTGATTTTTTTAGATTAAAGAGTGAGTGAAACAGCCTTCTGAGGGGCACATGATGACAGCATATATGAATTATATTTTGTTTTCCTCAGCAGAAAATGCATAATTATGCCTTTTAAAATGTGCAAATGTTTAAATTCAGTGGTTGTTTGTTTTTGTTTCCAAAGATTTGTCACTATTCATTTGTTTATGAACTATGTGCTATTTATTTCTTTTTCACCTTCAGTTTTTTATTTGTTTTATTGTATGTCTCTTAGGGATATTGTTAGATCAGGGTAAGGTGAAGTGAATGAGAGTGAAGCGCTACATATCAACTCTTACACTGCCAGCTGTCCTCAGAGTGCCCCTTTCATCTGTGTTTAAACTATTGACCAACAGTGAGTTTGTGAAGTTCATATTTGAGTGACAGATGGCCATTGAATGGCAGCTTTTGGACTAATGCAATGTTTGTAAGAATTAAGTTCCGCCAAAGCAATCCCTAACACAGTTTATGAAGCACTGAAATGTTGTATTTGTTAACAGAATGGATGTTGTTTCTAAGGCCATTTATGAAATCTACTGATTGATAATTTTAAATACGAAAATGTTTTTAAAAGCACAAAGCGCCAGCAATATCATGGATGATTGTTTGCTTTGTAGTGGCTCAATTTATTGTACTGTGTCCAGTGGTGCGTGTCTGTGTTGATGAATTGAAAATGAATTATTCTGAATGTATGTTTTTATGTAAACATTTGCTGCTTTTGTTGTGGGTTACTATGTGCTGCACACTAACATTATTATTCAAAATTAAAAGACCAAAAATGTTCACTTTATAGTTAGTTATTTATAGTTATAGTAAGGTAGTATTTTATATTGATTTCTCGTCTTCTTGCAGGCCATTAGAATGGCATGGGGGGAAAAAACAGCAAATCCAGATGAGGAGGAAAAGCCAGGGAGAGAGGAGGAAAGTAGATCAACCCAGGCAGGAATCAGGTGACCAAGACTGAGGTATTTAACGGACACATTTGAAAATTATGAATGGAAGCAGAAACAGGTATGTGCAAATTCCATTTGGAGTTGAAGAGGGGAGGGAGCTTTTGCCTGGATGTGTATTCTATTATATATTATTGGAGAACTGTTTTTCTTGGCTGACCGGGCAAGGTGTAAGCAAATGTCTATGATCTATGCTGTTTTCACCAAGATCATTTCTAAAATATAAAAAGCAAATATACAGTAAGGCACGACACTGCAAGTGAATAGGAAAAAATATATTAAAATTAGAGCTATCAGTGTTACAAACCCAGCTCAATTAGGGAACAAGATGTTTGGTGGATTAAGTGGTTTAATAAAGAAAAAAAATAGAAAGAAAAAAAATGGATGGATGGATGGATAAAAAAAATAAGCAAATATATAAAGTTATCAAAACACAAAAGTTATCATGAACAGATAAAGCAAATTTGAGTTTAAAAAATCAAATAATAACAATAAAGTCTCCCATGTCACGTACACAAGCTAACACACACGTCCATAGAGCACAAGAGACACATCAAGTGCAGAGGAGAGCCGACCAGCAAGTGGGCCCAGGCCAAACGCCATGACAATTTAAAACTTTGTAGTTTACGTAAGTAAATGTTTTCAAATAAAAATGAGACATTTTATGTTTAAAAATGGCCTCGACATACAATATAAATATGAAAAATGGACAGAGTCAGGTTAAATCTCTTGCTCCCTTTTGCTGACATATTAAATACGAAAGTATTTTAGAGGTGATTTATTGGATTTTATTTAGTATTTGAGTAAACTAGATTATTATTTAATTATTAATAATTATATATATATATATATATATATATATATATATATATATATATATATATATATATATATATATATATATATATATATAACATTGGTGTAAAAGCAAGGCTGCCAAACTGCACCGTCTGTTTCTCCGTTCACCGTCAGTCATTGATCATTAAGTCGGTTGCATGGTTATTTCTAGTGGTATTACTGTTAAAATTACATTAAAAATATTAGTGCATACTATCACTCCTACTTGTACTACTACCTCTATTATTAGCTCCTACAGATAGTGGATTCATAAAGACATTTTAGGCCTGTTCATAATAAACACCATGTCAGTTTCTGTTGTGCCTTTTGCTTAGCTGCAGGTTAGTGTGTCTGCTCAGTACCACACGTGTTAGCACCCATAACACAGAGACACATGAAAACAGAGCTGTATATCACCAGCCTGCAACTCCTGCGCAGAGGAAACCAGACAGGAACACCCTTTCACAATAAAAAAAAAACATGCATAGTTAAACATTGATTTGATAGAACTTCAATCGATTATTATAAAAAGGCGTTTTTCTGAATTATGCACGTAAGAAGTCATTTTCCGAAGAGCCATACCCTCTCTCTCCCACTTTCACGCTAAAACTGTCCTGTCAAATAAAGCCCTCAGGACAAAAAAGTGGGTAGTACTTAGTTACATTTACTTCATAATGAAATTGTACTTTGAGTAGTTTATGGGTAGGAAGTCTACAAGTGATAAAAGCTTTATGTTGACAATCTGAAATAATAAAACCATTCGTTTTTCTTGTACAGCTCCTTCATGTATGATTTCATTTTTAAAATGTTCTGTCTATTCTTATCTAAAATATTTTTACTCATGCTTGAGTTACATTTTGGACTGCTATTTTGAAACTGAGTGACATTATTGTGTATATGTTTGTATGTATGTACTGTATGTATGCATGTTTGTTTATTTGTATGTACATATGTATGTATGTACTGTATGTATGCATGTTTGTTTTTCTTTATTTGTATATATGTATGTATGTTTGTATGTATGTATGTATGTATGTATGTATGTTTGTTTGTTTGTTTGTATGTACATATTTATGTATGTATGTACTGTATGTATGTATGTTTATTTGTATGTATGTATGTATGTATGTTATGTATGTATGTATGTTATGTATGTATGTATGTTATGTATGTATGTATGTATGTATGTATGTATGTATGTTATGTATGTATGTATGTTATGTATGTATGTATGTATGTATGTATGTATGTATGTATGTATGTATGTATGTATGTATGTATGTATGTGTGCATGTAATCCTTGCAACCATCAGATACATCCTGGGCAAAGGACAAAGAGTGAACTTGTCCCGTCTCCTGCCTCTCAGTAAAGAGGTTGTGGGTTAGACTCTGATCTGCCTGTGTGAGTGGTGCATGTCCTCGCTGTACTAGGGTAGCAGAGTAGTTATCCTGACTGCTCTCAGTAAAGAGGTCGTGGGGTTAAACTCTGATCTCTGTGTGGATGGTGCATATCTATTGCCTTTACTTTTACAGACTCTGTATTGTCGGAAGTTGTTCTTGATGGTTTCCTGTGCGTCTTTACGCACCTGCATGGCACGGTTCTGCAGGAGCATGCTCCACACACCTCCACCAGGCCTGCTGCGTGTACGTGCGCGTTATGTGTGTGTTATGTGAGCCGAGCGCGTGCAGCATGTGAGTGACCGCGCGCTGACTTTGTGACCGTGAGCTTTGCTAAATCCTCTTTTTGCTTCCATCTCCGTTTACGCTGGGATGCTCCGTACCCCCTCCGTCGCTGTTTGGGTGGTGAGCCCGGGATGATGCTGTTGCTTCTGCGGTGTGTCTGGCTCCTGGAATATACCGCCCTTTACGTCTCATGAATGTCTAAACAAAAACGTTTTATGGATGATATTTGGACTGACTGTGCGCAAAAGGAAGGAATGCCACGCCGCGTTTGATAACGCTACGACAAGTCAATGTTATTTTTTACAGACTACCAAAATGGGGAATAGTTTCTCCAATCTGGCCGCGTTCCAGTCTTTGCACATAGTCATGCTCGGTCTGGACTCTGCGGGCAAAACCACCGTGCTGTATCGGCTCAAATTCAACGAGTTCGTCAACACGGTGCCCACCATTGGCTTCAACACCGAGCGCATCCGCCTGGGGGGCGCGGGGGCCTCCCGGGGGATCAGCTGCCACTTCTGGGACGTCGGGGGCCAGGAGAAGCTGCGGCCGCTTTGGAAGCCGTACAGCCGCTGCACTGACGGGATCGTTTACGTGGTGGACTCGGTGGACGCGGAGAGGTTGGAGGAGGCGCGCACGGAGCTGCACAAGATTACGCGTTTTTCGGAGAACCAGGGCACGCCGCTGCTGGTCATAGCCAACAAGCAGGACCTGCCCAAGGCGCTGGATGTGGGCGAGATTGAGAGGCAGTTGGCACTGGGGGAGCTGAACCCGGGCACGCCGTACCACGTCCAGCCCGCGTGCGCCATCATCGGGGAGGGCCTGCACGAGGGCATGGATAAACTGTACGAGATGATCGTAAAGAGACGGAAGTCCCTCAAGCAGAAGAAGAAAAAGCAGTGATGAAGAGACATGTCACTAAAGCAATGCGCCACTGAGCGGAGAGACAATGGAGAAAAGGAAAGAGGGTGCCATACAAGCTGTGGGAGGCAAAGGGTGCTCATGGGCTAAATATGATGATGTCAAAATCTGAGATGAGGGCTGAATGAAGACGAGGCGTCATATTTACAAGACTTAGCCTATTTTACTTAGATAGTAACACAAGTTACTTTACCTTACTTTATAGACAATAACTGTCTACGGAAAACTGTCACGCAATTGTTTAATATTATATTGGCTACTTTTGCCATTATAGTGATAAAATGATTCATTGGTGCTGACAGTTGCCAGTATGGATGGGTCTACATTTTTTTTAAATTTTAACCATCAATCTGGTCAATTTCTATTAGAATTGTCCACCTGAATTTTACATAAAGAGCTCTTTAGAACCTTAAGAGAGCATCATTTGAACGCAACACAGCGTGGTGTCAAAGGTATCAACCTTATTGGGGCTTTTCTCTCAATAAAAACATTTATCTTATCTTATAAGTTCAGAGAAGAAAAAAAAATAGTTAAATTGATTCCATACGCTCCAAAGACTGAAGCCGTCACATTATTTAATTCACCAAAACATGGATTCAAACAGTAGCCAAAGTAGCCTTATACTGTGAACATGGATTTAATTCTCGTTATTAAAGTAGCCTAAAGTTTGAGCCACATTTTTACAATGGATTGAGTCGGTACAGCACACACTATAATAAAAATGCCACAGTGAAAAAAGCAAGTAGTGCCTCTTAAAACATGTAATAATGGCCAGATGCACAAAAGAATATGTGTGTACTGCTGGTGCCTGGGCAGGGAGTAACTCCTCATTTGGAGCAATTATTGTAGATCACATAAACCTGCCAAATATGCTCATAATTAAAGGTGTACTGTGTAACTTTTCTGGTTGGGGGTACAGAATATGCTTGCTTATTGTTTTACCTGGAATGTTCCACGGTATATCACAATAAAATATTCTATTATACATTTATTAGGTTTTTTTCATTGCTCATGATTCTAAAAACATGTAGGCTATTCTTATTGTAAGTGGACACGCCTCCCCACAGATCTGACTTGTAGCTTGGTCTGTAGGCGTCTACATGGAAATACATATACAAGTTTAATGCCATACTGGGGAATATTCTTGTCTAAGCAATATTATCTCCATGGAGACAAGCAGGTGGGAAACCCTCCACCAGAAAGTTACACAGAGCACCTTTAATAACAGTATGCAACATGCTTGAGATGTCTTGCTTTAAGGACAGAACAAAGTGGCTTTCTTGTGCCAAATGAAACCGTGCCGTACCGACGCGACCCACTGCTTGAGAAACACTGCTTTAGAACAATACATGAACAATATGGAGCTCAAACCATCCCTATAACAAGTATGTATTTGACTGTTGAATTAACCTGGTTTGCTAAATGTAGCCGAAATAAGAAGTGCATAAGTGAAGATGAGCTGTTGAAATGACTGTTTTGGAGAATTGGTGGAGACTGTTGTTCAGAATGTATTTAATGTAGTATTTAAACTCTAATGTAAATGTATGCGGCTGTGAAATGCATGGCAGCCCCCATCTCTGAAACAGGAGAGTAGCAGATACAAGGCCAAACTGTCCATATGCCAAAATATCAATAAAGAATAAACTATTTTTGACATGAAATATTGTTTGTTGGGTTTTTGATTAAAGAACTGCATAAAAGGACACAATGGATTATGAACCAATAGCGTCAGGCTGTTAGTCAGGTTAGCTATAACTTCCCCTTTATTCCAGCAGAGGACACTGTTGTCATATTAGTCAAGTGGATTTATTAATTTTAAGTTTCAATATGTTTATGCAGCATTTTAGTTTAAGCTATTTTTTTTTAAATAAAGGAGAATACAGGAGATGTAACCAACACACACCCTTCCAACTGAATACATCTAGAATATAATAGTTAAAGACATCATTTGAATTTCTCCAAAGCATAATCCATCCTTCTCATCCCATCCTATCAAACCAACTGGATGAAACTCTGATTGTGGTTCTGCGCTAAATGTGACATCCAGAAAGAACCAAACAAAACACCAAATAGGCTAATTCACCCTTAGCCTACTCAATCAGAGTGCTTTGTTTTTGCTTTTTACTTTTACAGATATATTTAATTTTGTTTGTATTTTGTATCACT